>VXAX01003731.1:1429583-1497533 GCA_013399835.1 Leptocoma aspasia | reverse complement strand
GTCAATAGAAACTAGGGAGCTTGAACAACAAATTAAATATTTACCTTTAAAACAATGAAAGTGAAGCATCCAAAAACCTTTCATCTGCTAAGACTAAAAAAAAAAATTAAAAATCTTCAAAAAGAGTGTATTTCTCCAAAATATGCTCCAAGATATACTTTTTTGGATTAAATAATTTCATATGAATCCCTTTAAACTTAGTATATTCATATCCATGTAGCTGCTATTTTGAATGGATCAGCAGAATAATCACAGCTCAACAAGATGGCAAGCTGCACTTTCATTCTCTGGAAAATGATGCACAATATTTATATTAAATAATATATAAATACATTATTTAGTAGCATTTTCATTTTAAATTATCATAAGTATATTACTTGAAATATGTGTTATCTAATATAAAGTTAATTTTAATACAGCAAATGTAGTAATTATTACTTACATGAAAGCATCTCTGAAAAAATAATTTTATTAAAGAAAAATCTCCATTTTAAAAATAAGAAACTAACTGAAGTTTCAAGTAGGAGAAACTGTTCTTAGACTAGGAAAAATTCATAACAGATTGAACATTCTAAAAAAAATTGCAAATGCACAACACTAATTATCTTTCAGATATCAGAAACTCTTAAGATGGATTAAAAAAGAATAAAGATCAAAATAAATTGGTTGTTACAAAATTAAAGCTAAATTATTCCATCTAAATTATTCTAAATTATTCCAATTATTAAAGCTAAATTATTTATTTTTCTGCAGGAAAAATAAATAGACATCCTGATTATGAGCCATTCAAAAGAATTGGAATATATTTTTTCCAAGTGCATTTACAGCTGAGCCCAAAAGCTTCTAGAGCAAAACCACTAAAGCTTAACGTTGCAGACCTAGATGCTTTAAGTATCTGCAATGCAAAACAATATCTGCACCCAAGAACTGCACCCAGCTTTGAATAGACTTAAGGCTTGGTAAAACATCCACAGTAACTGCTGACAGTTACAATGACTGGTGTCCTTTAACCTGAATATACCATGCTTCACATTGAAGGGACAATATAACTGTGTGGAGTTGTGGTGGGGTTTTTTTTTCCCTGCTGGGGTTGAAAATAGAAGTAAATTTATGCTTGGGATCACTCATGCTTTATTGAGGAAAGTAACTTCCAAATAACAATCAATAAATTGATCATGACTATCTCTAGTAGGACACAAAGGAGTCTATTTCTGAGCTGGTAAACAATAAATAGATATTGTCATTTTGATGAAGTTTGCAATGTCTTGTCTGTTTCTGGAAAGCTTGTCAGACCCCACTGAGTTTTTAACTTGGTACTGATACAGAAATATCAAAAGACATTCCAACAGAGACTGGATGAGTGAAAGTGAATGCAAGAGATCACAGAACTCTTTTGTAAATACTAGATTCAATGAGAAAGGCAGATATCTTCCTTTAGCTTTTGAATAACTTTTACTGTGTATAGAAGGAATCTCTGAAAATAGTTCAGTGAAATTTCACTGATAGTTTGAAAATTACCTAAAATATTTACTGGGATCTTGGGGCCACAGTAAAACCGCAGTGGAATCCACCTCCATTCAGACTTCTGTGGAAATATGTCCTTTCCCATCATTTATGTTAGAATAACAGGAAATAGAATTGTAGAATAAAAGGGATATAAGGGGTTAGCTTAATTAGGATACAATACACACAGTAAGAACTCAGTATTGTTTCTTTCATGGAAGAGGGCATGATGGGTGCATAGTCAAGGTTCCATCTGTATTTTCATTTAAAGCTTGCTTTTCCTTCTTTCTTTCAAATTCCCTCCTAAATCCTTAAAATGCTTCTGGGTACAAAACTTTGGAGTTGATATTCTAAAATGTTTACAATCGTTCCTTTTTTTTTCTTTTTTTTTTACTTTAGGCTCCAAAGTATAGAACCTGCTACTTATGGATCTTTGTAAGGAAAGTAATATAGCCCAAAAGGAATGGAAATGAACACATTTTAGTCCACTGTGGTTATGCACCATAGACATGAATCAGAAGGCATATTGCTAACTAAACTGCCTTTATTGGCTGTTTAGTTGAAGACATTGAAGACAACCCATGGACGTACACTGCCTTCCTAAATTTTGACAATATGAATAATAAAAGATTATCCAATGAGTTCTTCCACTATATATGAGACCACTTTGCTTCAGAAAGTAGAATAATTAGCCGAAATGAAAGGCAGAGCAGATTAGACTACAATTTGAAGATAGTTTACCTGGAAGTGATCTGAAAGAAATACATCAGCAAATAGTACAAATTAATAAAATAAAAATGTTTCAGGAACTTAAAAACTTACAAAAGTGTGTTGATATGGAAGAAGGGTAATGAGAAACTAAATGCTACATTAGGACTTCCTAATGATCTGTAAATAAGGAGAAAGCAAGGATTAGTATGAAAGAGTAATACAGCTAGGGGTGAGAGGGGAAGACTAAAAAGACTTACAAAAGCTGAAGACATAAAAAGCAATGAAAGGGAAAAATGCACAATACAATGGTAAAATAAAAAGGGAGGACTAACTAGGCAGATGGTCTTAAGGCAGAAAAGAACAGTGTGTTTCAATGGACTGCAAACTTACTGTAAATTAGCAGCATTATTTATGATTTGCACAAATAAATGAGGAATAATTCCTTTATAGAGGAAAATGCGGCGGTGCATTACAAAAGTGCATAATGACATTATTGCAGCTGTGATAATCTAAATTACATTCACGGGGCTAATAAAACATCTTACCTTTCCCTACAACTTCTGCTTTATTAAGCAGAATAATGCTTGTAAGACACAGAAGGTAATTATAATGCTTTGTTTGGCATGGATGACATCTGGCATATTGCCTCTAGGATTGGGCAGTGGACTTAAAAAAAAAAAGGACTAATAGGAGACACTTTAGAGGACAGGAATATAAATTATTAGGGATGTGAAATAAAGACATCAAGGCAAAGAAGAAACTGAGGCAGCAGTAACATTTAGTTTAAAATACTAAATGAAAGGTAAAGGAAATGTCAGGGTGATTAAGTATACTTTATGATTACTAATGGTAGAACAAGAAATAATAGACTTCTTTTGAAAAAAAATTAATTATTATTTTGTTTAGTATTAGCATGAATTTATCAAGTATCTGCATGACTATCTAGGGAGGTTGTAGGGTTTCAATGCTAAGAGACAAGAACAAGAAATGAGATAATGGATTTTCAAATCAAGTGGAGAAGTCACACATCACAGAAAACAACAGCATTTTCCTTGGAGCACGACTATTCATTAGGTATCCTGTGGGTCTGTCATGTGTTTCTGTCAACACAGCATAATTCCAGGAAGTTACTGTGATTCCCATATCACCCACCCAGCTGACTTGGCATCTGCATCAACCATTCACAGCTTCTGGTATCTGTGCAGTTTTGGTGTGTTAACTGTGACTGTCGGATGCCCACCCAGCTGCTTGCTCACTCCCCTTCCTCAAACAGGACAGGAGGAGAAAATGAGATGGAAAAAAGGTTTTTGGTCAACCTAAGGGCAGAGGGATTACTTACCAGTTACTGTCATGGGAAAAGCATACTTGGGAAAATTAATTTCATGTATTGCCTGTTCAAATATATATCAATGATGATATAAAATATGAACAGGCTAAAATCTCAAAACCTGCTCTTCATTCCCCTCTTTCCAGGCTCATTTCTGGCTTGTCCCTCCATCACACAGCACTGAAAGGTTTGCACTGTGGGTTGTGGTGAGTTCATAATAGCTCCTATCCATCACTTCTTCCTCTTCTTGCTTTTCCACTGCTCCAGCATGGGCTCTCCACCCCAGCCACTGCCAGCACTTTGACACCTAAGCCCGAAGAGTGGACAAGACAGTCCTGGACTGTTATAATTGCCAGTTTTGTAGTATTTTAAGAGCAGGGTAGCTACAGGTCATCAGTAATGTGTGTCAACCTGCAATAATAAAGGTAAGATTACATTGTCAGTCCCTCCTGGAGAGAAACAGGAGTTGATCGATTTGGGGCGTGAGATAGGAACTCCAAATTACAAATGTACAGGTACATCTCTGTAAGTTTCTGTGTCCCTAAAAAGTTAATACACCACTACAATGTTCCTTTTTGTGAGTCTATTAATTACATCTCTTCTCATTCCACATCTGTTTAGTTCTTCAGGGGCTCTTCAGCAAATTTATGTCCTCCAGCAGAAAAACTTATCTCAATCAGATAAAAGCAGATAATCAGAAAAAAACATTTTAAACTATTAAGCTATTTTACACAATCACAGATAATGAAAACAGGTTATTTTCTGTGGAATAGGTATGGAAATTTAAGAAAATGTCTCGAATATCTAGGGAAACAAGTTTTATATATTTCTCCAGGACAGTTCAGTTCCTGATTGTGATATTCTGTGCCAGGTCTTCATGACAAGCAGATGATTTTCTGAATACTTAGGTATCATAGAAGATTTAGTAATTTCAATGGAATTACTATTGTTTATATTTTTCCTACTGTCCACATATATTCAAGTAAATATGAGGAAGTATATCATCCTTAGATATGTGCCCATAAATCACAAATAAGTCTACTTTTTGCTGACTTCCCATAAAATTATATGAAGATTAATTTTTCCCTGTAATATGCATGTGTGTATACCGAATAACACATTCATATATGTATTCATATGTATTATAAAGTATTTAATTCCTGGAAGGAGCAGAGAAATTAAAAATTAAACTTAAAACCAAGTTTCAGTTAGGCCCATTTATTTTTTTTGTAAATAGACACAGTCTTTAAAAAAGAAAATTTCTTCATTGGTTATTTAGAACATAGAGTTTAGGATTATATGATGGTTTTACCTTTCCTTCCTCTATATTCTTTCCTCTTTTTTTGGCAAGAGCTGTTATTCAAACAATAATTGAATATCCTTTACCTATTGTGCTTAGGGTACTCCGTAAACTTATACAGAGACTTTATGATGAGAAAATTTCAGCTATTTTAAACCCTATTCTCGTAAAACACTTTTTGTATACAGGCACTATAGAGAAAAGTAGCACTTTTGATCACAGCACCCAGCTATTAATTCTTACACTCTGTTACACTGCAGATGATTTAAGGTGAAGGGCTCAACTCTGCTGCAATGAGTCACTCAGCAGGTTAAGCGAACAACACTCTAGAGTAAACATCTTCACACTTCAGAAAGAACAAAAGCTTTTCTTTCTTTTCCTCTGTATCAGTGTATCAATTTCTCATTCTCAATGCTTACCTGAAAAAAACACTTTACTTCATTAGTCAGTTGTGTTCCTATGGAGCCCTCCCTGTATTGTTATTGCTTGATTTTAAGTCCTTTACTGAAGAGGCATGAGCAGGAGAAGTTGCTAGGGAAGGAGTGAGAACAGCCTCTATATTTAGTATCTCAATCTCTCAACACCATTCTAAACAACAGCAGATTTCAGTGGCCATCATAGTGGACATTTTTAAATCTGTATTTGTCCTATACTCTTTGTGTTCTCCCTTCTTAGATAGGTCTTTTGAGTGTGGTAGAATCAGGAACACTGCAGGGGTGGTGAGGACATCTTACACAACTGATCCAACTTCTCAACACAGGTTTAGAAAACACAATATTTCTCATTGATATGGCAGAGATAATGGGCTTGAAGCAGTCTCTGTTATAGAGTAGCTGCTTACTTTCATATATACTTTGCAGTTTGCACCCTTCAATCTGTATTGCACCTATATGAACAATTTCAGCTCTGAAAATTATTTTGAAAGATGAATCATGAGGCTAAAAACCAGTTATTGATAGTCCTCCTGTAGTCTAGTACTCTTCCTACATATAGCTGTAGAGAGCAAACAGTCAGTTACACATCAGATGGAAGTGTGGAAAAGGAAAATGTTTGCAAAACTCAACACTTTTAACTAAACCTCAGAACTTTCTGAGAAATTTTACTATCTCCTTGTCTATAATACAACTATACATTTGTAATCTAAACTTTTAATGTTGCACATGAATGCAGAATTATTACTGTATTAGACAAGAATTCAAACACTTCTCTCAAGTCAGGGGAAATGGAATTAATACTGCTGAAATAATACTTAGTATTTTTATGAATCCTTGGACTGTTTTTTGGTAAAGGAACAACTATTTCAAAGTACTTCGTGATGCCTTCTTGCATAACAGTGTATTTGATATATAGAGTATATTTACAAGTTATATTTTTTTCTTTTAAAATCTGCTTAATAGTTCAGACTGCCAGAGGAATATGTATTATTAGCTAAGCTACAGCTACACTTCTTTTATTAGGCAAATAATTCCATTCATTTCACTAGCACAGTTCCTGAAGTATAGAACAATGCAATGAAACCACAAAATTTGCACTGTTTTATACTATATGCACTTCCTATTTTGAGAATAATTTTCTATTACTTCCAGGTGATATTGCAAGCAGTAACTTCAGAATAAAATATACGTCACTCAATCTATCAAACCTGTCAGTCTTTCATATTCATACCTTTTTTATTTTCTGGTCCCTTTTCACTTTGATTTGGTAGCATAGCTACCATATTCCATTCCATTACGGATTTAATTTAATGGCAATACACTAGGAGTGAAAAATACCGTCTTTTGAAATTTGTATTCAGGAAATATTTTATTGTCATTGAGCGTAAGGAATCAAATGTATGCAAATTTCAACCACTACTAATGAAGGCTTAGAATCAGTTGATCAAGTGGCAGGTTGTCCCTGGCTGGACGCCAGGTGCCCACCAAGACCACTCTATCATGTCCCATCTCAGCTGGATTGGGGAGAGAAAATACAACAAAAGGCTCATGGCCTGACATAAGGACAGGGAAAGATCACTCACCAGTTACCATCACAGGCAAAACAGGCTCAATTTGGGGAAAAAATTAATTAATACAATTTATTGCAAATTTGTCCCCATTTTTCTTGTAGGCACCCTTTAAGTACTGAAAGGTCACCGTAAGGTCTCCCCTCCCCACCCCTCCCCATTTTAGTAGAATTTTCTTCAACTCTTGACACAAAACTTTTACACTTTAACACTCCTAACTCCTATATATACTCCTATAATAGTTGATATATTCAGGAAATTTAGAACCTGTGACCTGATGAACCAACTTTGTGAGAACGTTATGTGCATGTCTCTGCCTAACAGAGAGAATGGACATGGAGGGAAAACAATAAAACTAGCATCTCATAAAGAAATAATGTTTCTTTACTGGAAAATAACATCTAAAAATATTAGTTGAGTGCCAGGTTGAGCTTGTCTTTCTTCTGCTTTAAACTTAACATCTACTCTAATATTTCTTAAGCAGCAATGGGAAGAAATTTAAGCTGTTATGAATTAATAAATATTACAAAATGAAAGTATATTTATAGTATACATTACTTATTTTGATAGCACATCAGCAAATGAATATGCATTGTTTCAGTTTCATGAGGAAAACCAAGCAAAACGCAAGATATTCCAGCTCCTTCATCTTTTTATGTTTACTTTTTGCTTGAAGGTTCCTTTTAAATGTAAAGATGAAGATGAAACCATTTCTGCAAGAATATTGTGGTAAGTACATGATTTTCTTTTCATAAAATAAAAAAAAAAATCTGGAAACACTGAATATTTGAAAGCTTTTTACAGAAGAAAAAGCAAAAACTTCAA
This sequence comes from Leptocoma aspasia, assembly GCA_013399835.1. NCBI lineage: Eukaryota > Metazoa > Chordata > Aves > Passeriformes > Nectariniidae > Leptocoma > Leptocoma aspasia. The sequence continues at coordinate 1,489,865 of VXAX01003731.1, read as the reverse complement.
CTTATTTTAAGAAACACTGAGTTAAATGTACTGTATAACATATGTTCACTGGTATTTGGCTTCTTCAGAAGCCAGAATGCCTGTAATATAATATTTTTTGTTAAAAGAAAAAAAAATGATGGATGAAAATTACTATCTAGAAAGTCTGAACAGAAGGATTTTTGTTTGAGAGTTCATATTCTATCTGAGCTGTAAAGGAAGAAAAAGGGAATGACCATAAAGAGAACCATATGGGAGACAGTCACTAAGCTACTGAGCAAAGAAATATAGTCCTCTCCCTTTTAAGTTTCATCCATGCATGAATTTGTCACTCTTGTTTAAGAATTATCCATTTTATTTACTGGAGATTCGGTCCCCTTCAGAAACCAGTACAAAATGTCCCATGCCGAAAGGCAACATTTTAGGTCTCTGAAAATCCCTTTGCTCTGTTTACCATAAAACTCTTTCTTGGACCCAGACAATCTCCTAAGCAGCAGATTTAGGACTTGATTAGATTCCCATTACATGTCAACAAAATTTTGACACTTGGAGTAGGACTAGGACTGCAATCCTGGGGTAATTATGATTGAGAGGTGTTAAAAAACCAGCTTTCCATTGAATATTACAATCATCAGTTTTTGAAAGTCGCCATTTCATAAATAGCTCTTCCATTTTTCAAAATCCAGCCTTTAAGAAATACTTAAATGTATAGGAAAGTTGCAATGAACTTTTGTGTATAAAGCTATTTCCATCCTGTCTTGCTGAATTACAGACTGAAGCAGCAATTGGATTCCAAAGCATCAAATGTATAACGGACTGAGGAGCCAAAACCCCACAGAGGTTTGAACCTTATGTACTTACGTAATACCTTCCCAAAGCCTCTGTAAATAGGGCATGCATTTTTGTAATCATAAATGTTTTTTACATATTTTTTTATTAGCATATATTTTTTATTAACATCTCAATAGAAAAATCCTTGAGCTCTCATTGGAAAATGACATTGTCTTTATCTACAAATATCTTGAAAATAACAGTGGTGTTGGAATCACAGTTTTTTAGGAGCACAAAATTGTGTAAAACATATTACTAACAAAAGACTTTATGGCAAAATTGCAAAGAATATGCTCTACTGTCATACCACAGTACATAACTTGTCCTTATAATAAGCTGCTGGTGGAATCAGTTCATTTCAGTGGAGTTTTTTTGGTAGTACTCAGGCTAAACCCAGGATTGGGCAGCTCTTTAAGCATAGCTCATGCATCTAAAGTCATATTTATTATTCTATTTTCTGACATTACATTCTCTTGGTATTAAAGCACATCTTCACAAACCAAATGACTGTGGCTCCTTGGGATTTAGAAGTGCAGTTACAGTGAGAGCAAAGTAAACACTGTTTCAATTACCATCATTAGTGAAATATGTGGGGGGTTTTGCAATGTTGTTGTAATTAAAATTTTGTCTAAGTTAGCTTTGTTTTTCTTGTTATCAGATGATTGTAAATCTACAGTGAAGACAGAAATTTCTGAACAAGTTTTCTTTTGATTCATAAACAATTTTCTACTAAAGTAAACAAATAATATTTTATCCACTCCGTTTGATGTACAAATGACTTGGGAAAAAAAATTATATTTTTTCCCTGGAAACGTAGCTTTTTGAAGAAAGTAAGTGAGAAAGGCAATCTCCTCTTCTTATTAAAACTTTGGTAATAGCTGGAAAAATCATTGTTGTAGTATATATGGTTTCTTTTTTGGGAGGGACAAAAAATATCATGTCCTGTCTACAGGACTGGGAGCTATACTTTAATGTCATCCACCCTATCTCCACTACGACTATGAATGCTTCACTTTTTTTGAAGGTGGGCCATATGTAAGATAGGGTGCAATGCAAGTTCTTGTAGCTCATGCCATCTCTGGATCATGGATGGGCAGACTCAGAGTTATTGAAGTAGTTCACTCTTCCAGGATGAAAAGAGGTTTTCCTGGAAAGGACCTCTGAGGAACTGCCAGTGTTTCAGTGCTCCAAGTGGCACACATTAAAAGATTCCTTGAATTTCTGGAGTAAGGAAATGAAGAGTGTAGTTATTAGTTCAACAGTTGTAGCACCCATAAAGTTAACATAACTACTCTGACTTTATTCTGATATCATTGAATGCAGACTGTGGCCCTTTGCTCCTTACATTGTTTCCTTTAAGTAGTAAACTTTAAATTACTCCTTACAGATGGCTTTGTTTGTTTACTTGACGTATTTAGTCAGTTTCAGAGATATCTTGCTAACAAGTGTCTTGTCATCATGCATTTATTTTATGTGCACAGCAAAGGAATTGATTGTACTGAACTAATTTTGTGTTAATGCTGCTTCCACCTGTACCTCTTTATATCTTCTGCTTTAATCAAGAATTAGTTAGGAATTGGTAGACATTAATTTTTTTTTTTACAAAATCGTTTTAGGATTTCAAGCCGCAGACATCCTTGGGGTCACTTTAGGCAAAATTTATGTCTTTGTGCTTATAGTTCTATCAGAGATAAGTGGAAGTCTTACTGTCATTAGCTACAGTTATTAGCTTAGTATTAGTATTAGTACTAGTCTACTGTTATTAGCTTCATCACAGCTATCAATGTGATGAAGGCTGACTAAATGAGGAATTTTACTTTTTAAATAGTTTAGACAGACAGAGGGGGAAAGGGGAAGAGAGGTAGATGTACCTATGTGGTACAGATTAAACTTTTAAATCCAAAATTTAGAACTTTAAAGTTATCACTGAGGTGCTCTCTAGATCTAAACCATGCCAAACTGGATAGGTAGATGTTAAATTCTGAGCACCAGGATGTTTGTCCCTATCCTTTCCACAAAGCAGCCTTCCTCCTGTTTAGCCTATCCATGTAGCAGGGACTGGGACCCATGCCTCTGTCTGCCAGCTGGCTGCTCTAGAGAAATAAGAAATAATTCACCCTCGCTTTCTTTGTGTGGCTCAAAGATTATTTTGTTACTTCACACAAAATGGAACACATTCAGTGGGCAAAATTAAAAGTATATTGATGGACTAAATGATCTTTAAAGATTCCTTCAAACCCAAAGTATTCTGATTCTATGATCCAGTCATATTTGTGGCTGATTCTCATGTATATGTCTTGAATTAGTTTTTTTTAATTGGTCCATGTGCTAGTTATAGTCTTCTCCAGTAGCAAAGAACTCATCGTGAGATAGTTATGTAAAAAACAAATTAATCCCACTGAAAATCTGTCAAATTTAAATTTACCCTGCTATGTTAATAGTAATTGATTCCTGGGTAATCTGATTGAAAACTAGCAATTGTGTCTGCAAGGGCTTCATCTTGCATCTTTTTTTTGCAGAGAATATTGAAACAGAATTATTTGATCCATGGAAATCAGAACAGGTAGAGGCAAAACTTGACAAGAAACACACTTTTTTATCCATATTTTCTGCAGATTCACAGCTTTATAATCAGGACATTCATTTTTATGTATCACAGTTTTAGACACCATCATAGAGTATGCTTAGGTCTAAGTTTTTAAGTAACGTTGTCTATGTTTTATATATATATATGCATGTTTCAAGATTACTTTCAAAGTTATGCTACTGTACAGAAAAACACTTAAAATCCTTGTGAATCTGTTAATCTTTTTTCAGCACTTTAGGAAAAGGGAGAAACAGACCCTAGAGTGAAAAGTTTCTGCCTGGTACCCAATGTAACTGGACATTTTGCTTATGCAGCCCAACAATTGACTCTGTACCAGCCCACTATGAATTTTGTATATGAAACTCTGAAATATACTAGCAGTGAAAGTTTTTATTTTATTTTCCATTATTGAGCCCCTCTAGAAATGATAATTAGCTTCATCTCTAGAAGCAGAAAAGCTAAAATATATTTGACTTGATGAGATATAAACTAATTTCAAATATGGAAATGATATGCTGTGATATACATGAGGAAAAAACTCCCTAATATGCTGGGTTTGTGTGTGTGGCTGCCTCACACAGCTTTAATTTACAGTTACTCATTTTCTTCAGTCTCCTGTACACAGACAGCAGAAGCTTAGCCACCATTTATTTTTTTTATTTATATATATATATATATATGCACAAAACCATTTTCATAATACTGAAGGGTCAGTTCTGAGATATGCATCTCAACCCTTCCCACAGCCCCATAGCCTAGGCTAAACCCACCGAGACTCAGATTCTCATCATACTATTTGATTTTAGAAGTCCTCATCCAACAATATAGGCATGTCAACAGTAAACAGATTTTTCATGTAGTTAAGAGTCTGCCAAAACCCAAATGTCTAGTGCCATTTAAGATGCCACTGAGTATCTTCCTGGCTTAGAGCTGCTGCTCTCAAAGGACACAGTCCTCCAAAAGTCCTGTGTTACATCTTGCAACCCCTCAACAGCAGCAACATGTATATTTGAGGGTGCTTTAATGACATGAAACATCCATCTTCAGGTAACTGAACCTTATGCCAAGGTGCAAGATGCAATCTGAGATAAAGTACTGAGTATATAACTACCTGTGTGGCAGTGGGTAGTCATATCTTAGTTAACTGAGCTTTCATATCAGACAGTAAAGGATTAAACAATAGAGTGTGGAGAGCAGTTTGGCTCACTATGAAAAAGATCCTAAAGCAAACATCATATTACTAATTAGCTCTTGAATCCATCAATTGCATTTACTAGATCTCCATTCTCTATGATGTAAGCCTTGACAGCTCATATGTCATTAAACACTTTAACACAGAAACCTAAATATAAGTGTTTTAATCTTGAATGGTATCATGCCCTAGATATTTACTCTTAGATGCTAACAGCTGAGCTCCTCTTTTATTGTGACTGGAAATTTTAGATCCATTTCAGACTTCTGCTTTTGATTAGTTGAAATGCATGCTAGCAGTACCTGNGAAATCAGAACAGGTAGAGGCAAAACTTGACAAGAAACACACTTTTTTATCCATATTTTCTGCAGATTCACAGCTTTATAATCAGGACATTCATTTTTATGTATCACAGTTTTAGACACCATCATAGAGTATGCTTAGGTCTAAGTTTTTAAGTAACGTTGTCTATGTTTTATATATATATATGCATGTTTCAAGATTACTTTCAAAGTTATGCTACTGTACAGAAAAACACTTAAAATCCTTGTGAATCTGTTAATCTTTTTTCAGCACTTTAGGAAAAGGGAGAAACAGACCCTAGAGTGAAAAGTTTCTGCCTGGTACCCAATGTAACTGGACATTTTGCTTATGCAGCCCAACAATTGACTCTGTACCAGCCCACTATGAATTTTGTATATGAAACTCTGAAATATACTAGCAGTGAAAGTTTTTATTTTATTTTCCATTATTGAGCCCCTCTAGAAATGATAATTAGCTTCATCTCTAGAAGCAGAAAAGCTAAAATATATTTGACTTGATGAGATATAAACTAATTTCAAATATGGAAATGATATGCTGTGATATACATGAGGAAAAAACTCCCTAATATGCTGGGTTTGTGTGTGTGGCTGCCTCACACAGCTTTAATTTACAGTTACTCATTTTCTTCAGTCTCCTGTACACAGACAGCAGAAGCTTAGCCACCATTTATTTTTTTTATTTATATATATATATATATATGCACAAAACCATTTTCATAATACTGAAGGGTCAGTTCTGAGATATGCATCTCAACCCTTCCCACAGCCCCATAGCCTAGGCTAAACCCACCGAGACTCAGATTCTCATCATACTATTTGATTTTAGAAGTCCTCATCCAACAATATAGGCATGTCAACAGTAAACAGATTTTTCATGTAGTTAAGAGTCTGCCAAAACCCAAATGTCTAGTGCCATTTAAGATGCCACTGAGTATCTTCCTGGCTTAGAGCTGCTGCTCTCAAAGGACACAGTCCTCCAAAAGTCCTGTGTTACATCTTGCAACCCCTCAACAGCAGCAACATGTATATTTGAGGGTGCTTTAATGACATGAAACATCCATCTTCAGGTAACTGAACCTTATGCCAAGGTGCAAGATGCAATCTGAGATAAAGTACTGAGTATATAACTACCTGTGTGGCAGTGGGTAGTCATATCTTAGTTAACTGAGCTTTCATATCAGACAGTAAAGGATTAAACAATAGAGTGTGGAGAGCAGTTTGGCTCACTATGAAAAAGATCCTAAAGCAAACATCATATTACTAATTAGCTCTTGAATCCATCAATTGCATTTACTAGATCTCCATTCTCTATGATGTAAGCCTTGACAGCTCATATGTCATTAAACACTTTAACACAGAAACCTAAATATAAGTGTTTTAATCTTGAATGGTATCATGCCCTAGATATTTACTCTTAGATGCTAACAGCTGAGCTCCTCTTTTATTGTGACTGGAAATTTTAGATCCATTTCAGACTTCTGCTTTTGATTAGTTGAAATGCATGCTAGCAGTACCTGTTTCTTTTTTTTTTTTACTGTAAAGGCCCTGGGGTGACTAGCGCAGCCACTAATATTTATTCGTTTCTGAAATGTACCATATTAGTGGTTCACCCAGTTTCTTTATGACTAGAATTGCTCCCAATCTTAAATTTAATATCATTCTCAAATGCACTAGTATACTAGAAAGTAAAATATGTTTCTGACTCAACTCCATCCATCAACTAAGTACCAAGCAGTCACTTGCTCACTCCCCTACCCTAGTGGGATGGGGAGTGGGAAAAAGGGAAAACCTGTGTGCTAAGCTAAGAACAGAAAAAAAAAAAAAGAAAAAAACAAAAAAGAAAGAAAGAAATAAACCCCAAGCAAAGCAAGTGATGCACAATAGAATTACTTATCACCCTCTGACCAATGCCCAGCCTGTCCTGAACAGTGATTGGCCTTTCCTGGCCAACTCCCCCCAGTTTATATACTGAACAGGATGTTCTGAAGTATGGAATAGCCCTTTGGCTTGTTCAGGTCCTGGCTGTGCTCCACACTGGCTTCATCTGCACTTCTTCACTGGCAGAGCATGAGATACTGGAAAGTTCTTCCTTTATAGCAAGCAGTACTTTGCAAAAAGCAAAACATCAGTGTTTTATCAACATTATTCTCATACTGATTTCAAAACACAGCACTGTACCAGCTACTACAAGGAAAATTAACCATTCCAGCTGAAACAAGGACAAATTAAAAGTTAATATACATCTTTCTTGCTGAATTTGTAAAACCAAAAGGAGCTCCTGGCTTCATTCATGTTTCTGCTGTCTCCTGGTTTTCTTACTTGAAAAATGATCTACTGAAATTTTTACCAGACTTTTACATTTTCTATTAGCCAATTAAAAGCGCTTGTCAAAATAGTAGCAGTAACTAATCATTCCCACAAAAGCAGTAAAATAAAGATTCAGTATTGATAACATTTCCAACTGAAGATTACTCTTATTTTAAAAAAATCAAACCCTCGAAGTAATTTGCTAAAATTGTCAAAATATTTTTTTACAATTCTATGGAAAAATAACAACCATTTGTGCTGGTTTTGACTAGGATAGAGTTAATTTTCTTTGTAGTAGCTAGAATGGGGCTAAGTTTTGGATTTGTGCTGGAAACAGTGTTGATAACAGGGGTGTTTTCATTACTGCAAGCACAGTGTCAATGCCTTTTCAGCTCCTCATCAATGAGGAGTCTGAGTGCACAAGGACTTGGGAGGGGACACAGGCAGGACAGCTGAACACAAATACCAAAGGGACATCCCATACAACATGGGGTCATGTTGGAGGGAGAAGAAGGAAAGGGAGGACATGCAGAGTGATGGCATTTGTCTTCACAAGTCACCATTATGTGTGATTGTGCTGGTTTTAACAACCAGCTAGGAAATAAACTCCAAATATTCTACTCCCTCCACCCCACCCCCCCTCCCTTCTGATAACGGAAGGACATTAAGTAGAGATTATAAATTGAAAATAAAAAATGTACTAAACTCACAATAACCACAGTAATAAGTACACAAACCATAGCAAAAAGTACAGAAAAAGACAGTGTCCTACACACAAAAGGGCATTCACCACTGGGAACAGAGCAAAACGCTTCTTTAAGACAGTGTCCTGTGTGGTCTCTAAACAGGGGCAATAGGTGGGGAGAGCTTCCCTGAATTAACTTTTCCCCCACCCCCCAGCCCAAAACCAATGGAAAGGTGTGACAAAACAAAACCTGTAAGCTAGTTCATCCAATTAAAGGGTCTCTGCAGCTGCTGGCTGAGCTCAGTCCTCTGTGATTGCTTGAACTACCACCTCCAACTCTCTGCCACTCACAGCTGTCTGCTTTAACTCTGTAACTCCGTAGCAGTGCTCTGGAGGAAAAATAGGAAGAGGGAATAAAGCCAGCAGGCAGCAGAAGGGCCCAAGTTCACTGGGCTTTGAGAGGGTAGTCCACTCCACTGCAGTGACCTAGGCAAGAATGACAAGCTTCCCATATCTGGCCCCAGCATTTCCTGCTGAAACCAGGCCCCCCAGCAATGACGTGGGTGGAATAAACAGCATTAAAAGCTCCACTGCCTTTTCTCTGCAACCAGGACAGTGAGGAAAACAGCCCTGTTTCCCTGGAGATGTCTGAATGCCTCCCTGCTCATGGGAAGTGGTGAATGTTTTGTTTTGCCTCCCTGTTTTGTTTTGCCTCCATGCATGGCTTTAGCTTTACCTGTTAAACTGTCTTTATCTCCACTCATGAGTTTTCTCAGTTTTACCCTTCTGATCTCTCCCTCATCTCACCAGAGGGACATGAGAACCAACTGTGTGGAGCTTAGTTTCCCAGTGGGACTAAACCATGACAAAATTTAAGGCAACAATATGCCTTCAATTTAGTAAGCAGCTTTTAGATCTTTGTATTAATGCTAGTCTGAAGATATATGGTACAATTTAGTTTTTTTCCTGCCTTATATTAAACTGACACATGAACTTCCATTATATTTGACTGTGGTAATTCAGTATAGTAAAAAGTCTGAAAATAATAATGATAACCAGGAAGCAACTTAACTAATAAGGGATTTTTACTTACATTTACATAGGAAGATTTTGATAGTGGAGGAGTTACAGGGTTGCCTTCTGTGAGAATCTGCTAGAGGCTTTCTCTGTGTCTGATAAAGCCAATGTCAGCTGGATTTTAGACGGACCCACTGCCAGCAAAGGCTGAGCTCACCAGCGACAGTGGTAGTGCCTCTGCGATGACATAATTAGGAAGCAGGAAAAAAAACCTGTGCAACTGCAGTGGAAGTGAGGAGTGAGAATATATGAGCAAAACTGCTCTTCAGACGCGGAGCTCAGTGAAGAAGGAGCAGGAGGAGATGCTCCAGGCACCAGAGCAGAGATTTCTCTGCAGCCCATGGTGAAGACCACAGTGAGGCAGCCCATGGAGGACTACACACTGGAGTGGGTGGACACCCAAAGGAAGTTGTGATCCTGTGGGAAGTCTCTGCTGGAGCAGACTGGACAGGACTTGTGACCCCATGGGGGAACTGTGCTGAGCAGTCTGTTCCTGAAGGAGAGCACCTTGTGGAAGAGACCCATGCTGGAGCAGTGGAAAGGAATGGAAAAATAAAAGTCAGAAGGTCTGCAAAGACTTACAAAATGCTACTAGTAAATTATATACTTGGCATGGAACTTAACTTGGTAAGTTAGTTCCTTATCTTATAGCATAAACACATGGTTCTGGGTTTTGAATAAGGAATAGGGTGCAAGAGAAGAGAGAGAGAGACCGATGAGAGGGAGAGTGAAAGGGAAAGGAAAAGTGGAAGACCAGTTCTGGATCCAGCATTGATCCAGCTGATGGGGTGTCCAGGGTCCTGGGGGGGCTGCCCAGGCTTTATGAGAGTACTTTTTAATAGAAAAGTTCCTCTACCCTGAAGCTTGCTTTCTCATTTTCTATGAAAATAATTTATCATACACAGTTCATTCTAGACCTTTCTGGAAATGGGTTGGAGGGCTTTGGGGATCTTTGGTGCTCTTGATTTCCCCCCTACTGCGTCAGTCTTTGCTCAAAAGCTCATGCCTGCTTCTCAACTTCATTCCTGTGCTTGAGCTTATCTCCAGGAGCCAGAACAAGCATATTTGTCCCAGAAAAATGCTTCCTTACCTCCACATAGCTTTCTTCTTCAGCCATATCCATTTTTTTCTTACAGTGTGTTCTTACCAACAGTCCTTGGTTGGCTCCATGGCTATCTGGCTATTGTACTGAGACATACACATTAACCCCTTATCTTCTGGGCTTCTACACTGTGCCCTTGTGCTGATGAAGGGGGGAGGAGGTAGAGTAAATCAGAACAGGTGGGACAAAAGTGGCTTTAAGATTTTATTTTTTTTTCTCATGCCTTAAGCTGATTTGGTAATAAATAATTTTCCCCGAGATTCCCCAATAACTTTCTCTTTGACACGAATTGGTGAGTGCCTTCTTTTTTCTTTCTCTTTATTCATGAGGCTTTCACTATATTTTCTCTGTTGAGCTGAGGAAAAGAATCATAGAGCAACTTTGGTGAGCACCTGGTATCCAGCCAGAGCCAAACCACCACATATTCTGTACCTGAAGTAAATTGCATGTTAAAATAATATAATTTGAAATTATAACTAGGTAGTCAGAGAGTAAAATTAGAGATGCTACTGAAGGTGAAGGCTTAATACTGAAATGGGAGATATGGAGAGCATTGCTGGAGAAGTTATGTAGACTATCAGGATGCAAAACTATATTTCACATCACTAGATAGTCTTAGGATTTCTGTTCTTCCATGTCTACTAATAACAACTTCCTGTCAATATTAATAAGAACATGTAAAAAACAGGTTAGGTGGCAAAATGTAAAATAGTGCCTACTTTGTTTTTCATACACAAAAGAAGGGCTTTCTTACTGTATTTTTTTTCTCACACTTTGAGTAACTCTTTGCATGCACCATTTATGTGATTTTTCAAATTCTTAATGATTCAGGTGTCACCGCGATTTTTCAGTTGTGTGTCTAACAATGGGAGCACTTAAAATCATTGATTCACTTAAAAATTCAGGTTTTCATATGTATATATTATTTTATATTCTTCTTACAGTGTTTGAGAATGATCACTATAATGTTATATTAATAAGGAAATTCTTGGTGACTATGATTTGACAAAAGCATTTCCATAAAATTTGCAAAACATATAGCTTCAATTTTATTGCATTTCCCTGCAGAGTTAGCAATGAAAAACCTTTCAAAATTATAGTATTAGATCAGAGGCAGAACTGAAAGGCTTTTAGAAATAAACCAGTCTGATTTACCTGTCTAAGTAAGATGAAATGGAAAAAATAAACTCTATCTAGTGACAAGCAATGTAGATTAAAAGAAATTATTTGGCATCTAGAATGTCATTTAAAACATAGATGAGAAGAAATTTTTACAAACTATGGTAGGATAGAACTAGTGTGAATTGGCAGACCTCCATTGATTGCATTGGAACTTTGCCGATTACATTAGCTGAGGATGTGAGTTTATATGAGTTTTAACTTCATAGCATCCCTTAAATCATCAGGAATAAGATGCCTTACTGACTCAGTAAATCAAGGCAAGATCAAATAATTATTAAAAAATAAATGAGAACTGTTCTTTAGTGCAATACAATTTTATTTTGAATAGCACTTCATAAAAATGCATCCCAAGACACTTTACAAGAAAAGCTATAAATAATAAAATTATGTGGTTTAATAATAAATAATAGATTAAAAGCTGTTAAGGGTGTTGGAGAAACAGTTTCATCTCATGCGTAGAATAGAGCAAAGGTTTTGTGGGTTGAAACAGGGGAAGTATGCTAGTTTAATCAGAGAGGAAGAGATATTCAAACTATAATTTGAATGAAATGGCAAGGGGAAAAAAAATTTTCATGGCTGAAATCTTATATGCAAAAAAATCTATATTTCCTTACTCTCTGGAGAGCAGTTCAATCTCCAGATAACAGCCTACTCAGGAATTGGGAACATTTTCAGGCCTGCTGAAAACTGAGCTGTTTTGCCTTGCAGAAAGAGAGCATAGCCTGAGCAATGTGTATCACACTGAACCTTGTACGTAGCTTTATGCAGAGAAGAGAGCTAGTGTCCCAACCCTCCAGTCCCCCCCCCAGGTGAGAGGCTCTTCAAAAGAATGAGTCAGACAATATATTTGTTTGGTTCTGTGTTAAAAATGTAAGGGGAGGGAGGAAGAAGTGGGGGGAAGAGTGGAGCCTAGTTTTCCTTTTCACTTTTCTTCACTCTTGACTTCCAGCACAGCATTGTTTTTTTCTAGTTGTTATGGGCTTCATGTCTCTGTGACTCAAGGCTGGTGATTCATATGCTGAGGGAAGATACTGATGCTTAGGCACTACAGCTGCATTGCAGTGACCAAGCTGCTAATGTATGTATCTTTAGGCTAAAAAGTATGTCATTTAATTCTCATATATTTATCCTTTCTAATGTGTGTGTCTGTCTTTTAACAAATTATTTTATCATATACATTCCAGTAGGAAATTTTTCAGACATACACCTCAAAGATTAGAGGAAGTAAGAAATTAATATTGCAAGGGTGACTTGCTGCCAGGTAGCTCTTAGAAATCCATTGGAGATGAGATGATTAAAATATGCCTAGGGCATGACAAAGAGAAGGAATTGGAGGGGTATTCAGAAGGAAGAAGGAATCAGAGAGTCAAAGGGAAATTGGGGAACAGTTACAGCAGTGGGAGACACACAACCGTTCCTGAATGATACGCAAAATTAGCAGAGCCTCCTGCTGTTCCTTCTCTACCCAAGAGTCTCCTAGCTTTATACTCTCAGCCCACAGTAACTGGCAGCATATCTAACATATCTGCTAATCAATTTTGAAGAATATTTTGGTAATAAATTCTTTCCTTTCTCCTTCTTTGCAAACCCAGTATGTTCTCCTGGAAGATGGGAATTGTGGGTAGGGGTCTATAGCTTGTTACCAATCTTTATAAAGTATTGCCACACTTCATAATGACTTAAGAAGGCTCCATGTTTGGAAATATCCAATGAATCAGGCCAGCTGCTGTGCAGGGTCACCGTTTCCTTTCTCCAAGGCAAGCAAACTGGGTAAAATAAAGTAATTTTTAAAATCCTTACATATGGAACTCCAGACAGCTTTTTGAAGTCTTCTGGAATAGTCTAAGTTATTAGGTAACAATACCAAAGGAAATAAGCCCTCTATGACTAGAATGAAGTAAACATTAGTCTATTATACTCAGATTTTGGTAATGTGTGCACACATTCACTTCACAAACAATATATACTTTACATATAGCCATATGCTATGGATAGATACATGTCAGGTCTCATGCTGGGCCTTTTCATTTTCATCCATGTTGTTCCACGCAAAGGTTAGAATGGAACTATCCAAAAGATGGCATGAATCAGATATGGTACTTTTGTACTTGGGCTCTGCAAGCTTAAGGATGTGTCAGCCTCATGTTGAACAAATTGCACAGCTACATTAGAAATTATGGTCTTCTGCCACCCTTGAGAGCTCAGCTGCCCTTCAAAACACTCTTCATGGCACTTCTGTCTTCTTTATATGTATTTATATTTGCAATCAAATTTAATTCTGAAATTTTTATAATCTATCATTGAACAGAACACTGTGGCAGGCCATGACAAAGGATTTTATTATTGTTTATACCCTCTAATGCAAAATTTGTACTAATCATGACTTCTTGCTATTTGGAATTCTTTTTGTTTTTAAAAGTGTGAAAGCCAACAATAGAAAAGTACACTTTTAAAGCTAAAATACTGTCCAAAACGATTTTACTTGTAACTACAGTAACAAAAGCTTTTTTCCTGGTGGAAAAGACCTATTTCCCTCACCTGACAAACATCAGTTCTATGTACTCATTATTCCTGCACTCCTTATTCCAGTGATTAGTTGGGTGACTGTGAGAGTTATTTGCATCTTTCTTCTCTGTTACAGCATTGTTGCCTGGGGAGAGTAGGAAATCTTGGTTAATATTAATGAAATATTTTGGGACGTGGAGCAGAGCACTAACTTCTGCTGCCTGGACAGTAGTATTACTCCTCATTAAAGCTTGTGGAAGTTCATCTCACATTCAATTACAGATGCCTGAAAACTGTTTTCCAGGCAATCTATGCTCCTTAGACAAGAGAAAAGGGGGAGGAAAGGATCTGTTTCCCCCTGGGATTTGCTGCTCTCTTTACATATACTACTGCCGACCAGCTGGAAGATTTTGTTAAGTGATTTGTTGGTCAGAGGGATGTCATATTCAGAGATGATGAATGACTCTGGGCTTCTGCTCTAAGACCTAGCAGAAATAATGCAGTCGTCTCAAAGGAATATTGGAACTTTTATCTGTAACAGCTTCAGAAACACAACCACATTTATGATGTTCTAAATTATAGACAAGTAAAAGCTCCACAGTTTTGGTTTTTGGGGTTTATTTTAGAGAATAACATTTTGTACACTGTTAACCCTTTTGAATATGAGTCTAATGGGGTTGCCTTTGTTCAGTAAAAGACTGCAGGGCTTTGAAATTCAAGAGAAAGAGAGGAAGCAAAGAAGTCATACAACACTTATGCCACTTGCTGGTTTTTGCCTCAGCTTTTATTCTGTTATGAGCTTTTTCTCTAATCAGTATAAAAATACATGATTCATTTGTAAATATGCAGTTCAGAAATGCATCACAAAGTCAGTTCTTATGAGGTATAAAAAGAGGAGACAGCTGATAGAAAATATGAACTATTTAAAGTTGAATTTGAATTGTGTTTGGGGTGAGGTACTTTGTTTTTCAAAACTTGTGAAATTTGAAATAATTTTTTTTCCCCTAAATCTCTATTTCAGCCTCATTGAAGACAATACAGTCAGTCTTAAGGAGTTGGCTAGAAGGTCACACTGAAAGGCTCAAGGTCAATGGCTTGATGTCGAAGTAGAGATAAGTGAAAAGCGTCCTTCCTTGGGGGCTGACTTTGGGACCAGCACTTTCTATCATCTTTGTTGGTGGTATGGACAGTGGGAGAGCACCCACAGCAACAATGCCCAGCTGAGTGGTGTGGTTGACACTCTGGAGGAAAGGGATACCATCCAGAGGGACCTTGGCAGCCTTGAGAGATAGGCTTGTGCGAACTTCATGAAGTTCATCAAAATCAAGTACAAAGCCCTGCATGTGGATTGGGGAAATTCCAAGAACAACTACAGACTGGGTGGAGAATGGATTTACAGCAGCTCTGAGGGGAAGGACTTGGGTGTGCTGGTTCATGAGAAGCTCAACATGAGCCAGCAATGTGCATTTGTTGTTCAGAAAGCCAAACACATCCTGGGCTGCGCCAAAAGTGGCATGGCCAGTGGGTTGAGGGAGGTGATTCTGTTCCTCTGCTCCATTCTGGTGAGACCCCACCTGTAGTAATGTATACCTTCTGGCACCCACAATATAAGAACATGGACATTTAGAGCAACTCCGTAGCAGGGCAACAAAGATAAGAAGGCTGGAGTGATGGAAGGCTGAGTGAGATGGAGTTATTCAGCCTGGAGAAGACAAGGCTTTGAGGTGACCTAACTGAGGCCTTTCAGTATCTAAACAGGGCTGACAAGAGAGCTGGAGAGGGACTTTTTACAAAGACATGTAGTAATAGGAAAAGGGAAAATGGCTTTAAAGGGAAAGAAAATAGGTTTAGATTCAATATTAGGAAATTCCTTACTGTGAAGGTGGTGAGATGCTGGAACAGGTTGCCCAGAGATGTTGTGGCTGCCTTATACCTGTGTGGAAGTGTTTAAGGCCAGGTTGGATGGAGCTCTGAGTAATCTGGTCTAGTGGAAGGTGTCCCTATCCATGGCAGTATATGGAAGTATATGACTTTTAAGGTCCCTTTCAACCCAAGCCATTGATTCTATGATTCCATGATTTGCTGTCATATATTGTGGGAAAACATTCATTTGCAATATAAAACATAATTTCACAGCCTCTTTTTGTACTGGATATATTTGTTAGTTAGGAATCAGGATCTACCTGAAGCTGAAGAATCAGCACATACAGGACAGGACAATTACCATATATTTTCTGATGTTTAATGCTCTTTCCTTCATCTCCTTTTTATTAGGAGGGGTGAAGGGATTTGGACCCAATCATAATGAAATTATCATAATGTTTACACTTGAGAATATTAATTAAAATTCTGGACTGTAATTGATTTTTCTGACAAAACAGGAAGTTTGCTAGACTGTGATATAACTTAGACCACTTTCCCTTAGAAACTTTTGCTGAAATAGATGTTTTAAAAGAGAAACCTGAAATCTGAAATTGGAAATGATCATTACATGCAATATGATTTACACATATTGTTTCCCTATTTTAGACTGGAATATCTTCTTTGGAGGACAACCTTCACTGCTTTAAAGTGGGGCATTATTTCTACCTGAAATACTGTTCGGTTCCTTTTTTAAGATTTCTCAAGCGCTTATCAACGCAAAGGCCTCTCTCATGTACTTTAAGCTTCCTCTGTTGAGTCTGATCATGACTTTATTTGCAGGTTTAGGAAACAGTACAGAGCTATAGTGTGCTCAGCATGCTAAAGACGACCATCTCCATACCCACAAATCCTGGCAAAGTCTGTAGTGTGAGGATGTGTTTCTACTTTGGTAATATTTTGTTTTCAATTATTATTTTTTATTTAATAAGATTTTAAAAAAGGTTTCTAGATGATTTTTGTTTTACTTGTCGAGGGATTTTTTTTAAATTATACCATTATTTTAGTTTTTAGAATATATATTTTTAACAGTTCATTTACAGCATGTTCTAACTGCTTATGATACTTAAAAGAATAAGTAACTATTAGATGAAAGTTTAAAAACAATATGCTCAGCACACAGGCAATGATTTCAATGACATTTTTGGTGGAGCTGGAACAGAGAGGCTGCATACACACTCTCAATGGTTGGATTGAAATGACGTACCATAATGGCTCCAAAGGAGCTGTTACAATCTACCCAGTCAATGATCCATGAACAAAGAAAGATTTAGTCAATTTGAAACCAATACCTTCTAACATGTTAAAAATAAACAAGCAAACGGTTCTATGCTCTGCTGGTCCACACAGAAATTTTCTCCTGTACTCACAGGCAATGCACCTATCTTCTGCCTCATCCTCATAGTTCTCCCTACTCTGTCTTCTGAAGTACTTGAAGAACTAAAAATGAGAAAATGTTTTAGTCTGCTTTGATATTACTGTCAATGGTATTTTCAAGTTTTGGGAAGAAGAGTGGAAGATTTGCAAATCAATATATTGTTGTGGTTTAACCTCAGCCTGCAACTAAGCTCCACAAAACTGCCCACTCATCCCCCCAGTGGGATGAGGGAAAGAATCCGAAGGTGAGAAGTGAGAAAAGTGAGAAAACTCGATGGGTTGACAGTTTAAATGCAAAAACTTTGCATGGAAACAAAATAAAACAAGGAATTCATTCACCACGTCCTGTCAGCAGACAGGTGTTCAGCTGTCTCCAGGAAAGCAGGGCTCCCTAACATATAACAATGACTTGGGAAGACAACACCTTCCAATCCTGCTGATACCTCAAGTTTTAGCTTTTATATTTTTCAGATTCTGTGCTGCTTTAGTGTGTAGTTCTGAGCTTCATATTAGGGAACAGTAAGCTCTCTTCACAGAGTAGGCAGACAAAACAATTCCTTCTCTAGCTGGGGACCAAGGAAACTGATCCAAATTTCAGGCCCAACAGCATAAACAACAGTGGACTGAAGAGAGGTAAACAAGAAAGGTAAGACTTCATAACCTAAAGCTGTAATTGGACAATTAACTCCAATACGCTAATAGACCAAAACTTATAAAAGTGTGAGAGCCCGTGACTGGTCATCCATTTTGTGACCATTTTGGGTTCATCTTGGGTGTAGCCCTGGCTGGGATCTTGTGCTGCCCAAAGTGCATCCATTGAGACCTTCTGATAAATACCTACTTTATTCTTTAACTCTGTCTAGTCTCTGTTCTAAGTCAGCCTTCCCAAGGCATCACCACCTCCTTCTTCTTCCTTCAGCTTTATATGCTGAGCATGACCCAGTACAATATGGATTGTCCCTTTGGTATTTGGGGCACCTGTCCTGCATGTGTCCCCTCCTGAGTTCTTGTGCACCCCCAGCCTCCTCGCTGGTGGGTTGACGTAAGGAACAGAAAAGGCCTTAACTCTGTTTAAGCACTGCTCAGCAATGACTAAATCATCCCTGTTATTAACATTGTTTCCAGCACAAATTCAAACACAGCCCCATTCCAGCTACTCTGAAGAAAATTAACTCTATCCCAGCCAAAACCAATACAAATAGGTTTTACTAATGACTTTAGGAAAGTGAGTTTTCATACACAGCATAACCACAGACATGAATGAAGCTTTCAACTAATTATCTATTTTACCCAGTATTTTTAGCTCATTGTTTGAAAATGTGGATTTATTAACTGCTACTTGTTTAAACAGCTGTTAAATTCTAACACTGTCTTTGATACAGATGATAAAGTGATACTTGATAAAGATGAGACAGAGACAGTGGTAAGTATCAGAGACATTTATATTTAGAACTTATGGAAAAGAATCCTGTGGAAAATCCCTAGGAATCCAACATACTCCATGTAAATGGATAACAATAGACTTTCTTTTGTTTCATTTTAAGTCTGTTTTCCTCTTTGTTTTAATGGCATGACACTGAATTTTTCAAAATAGCTAAGCAGGTATGATATCACTATTTATTATTAAGGGTTCATTGTCTGAATAGTAACAACCTCAAAGGATGCCAAGTTTTGGCAATATTGAAACATATTTAACCTGCAGATGGAATTCCCATTACCTAGAGGTGACAGGGTTAGTAATCTAAACTAAATGCCTAAATTTGATGTGATAAAATGTAAATGTTTCACCTAAAAAACCTGGAGTGCCTAAGATTCTTTTTGTTCAAATTTTTATACCATTTAGGTTTCTGTCGAATATTCCAATAATTTGTACAGTTATAATAAAAAGATAATACATTTTAGGTCTGAGTTCTGCTTCCTGTCAAAGGGGATCTGGAATGCATATTTAACCTGTAGAGTGTAAACAACTGTATATATGTATTTAGGAGGGGAAAAAAAGCTGAAATACCGAAATTGCACAATCTCCACGAGCATATGAATGTTGACAAAACATAATCACAATCAGAAAGCATATGTTCTTCATATAAATACTTGATAAATATAATAGAATTGTAGGATCACAGGATCACCAAAGTTGGAAGAGACCTTAAGATCGTCCAGTCCGACTGTGCCACTGTAACCCCTAAACCACAAAACCACATCACCCAGCACCAGATCCGGACACCTCTTGAGCACCCCCAGGGACGGTGACTCCACCACCTCCCTGGGCAACCTATTCCAATGCCTGACCACCCTAACAGTGAAATTTTTTGTTTTGGGTTGCGCGGAAGACATTGAGCAGGTAAGAAATCGAGAAAAGAATTTGATAAATGCTTAGCAACCCTAACTAATATGCATTAAAAATTACCAGCTGAGCAATATAGTTATGGAAGAGTGAATGTCACTATCCAAGCATTTCTGCTAGTTCTTATGTTTTAAATTAAAAAAGAAAAGAACATATAAGTAATTATTAACTTAAACTGAACATATGGAGCTGCAGTACATATGGTAGTAGTCCATAATTCTTTAGGAATATATTTATTTTCTTTTATTATGTCTTAAAGCTTTAGACCTTGTATATGGACATGTTACACAGAGAGAACTGAGAGGGATATAAAAATTATTCCGACTCATAAGTTGTCTGATGTTTGTTTACCAAAATCTGGAGTTAGAGTAAACTATTACTCATTCCTGAACAGGTTGACAGTTTTAATGAAGTACTTGACTTAAGATGAACTTCTAAAACCTATGAAGCTGAACTTTATATCCATCATACATAAAAGCAGGAAAGGTAAGATCAATTTACTGCAGTTTCTTCAGACCTAGGTAGTTTTTGAATTCAGATATGACTTGATAAAAAAATAATTGAGCATATTTATTAAAAAAATACACAATACAAAATACTGGCATTCTCCCTAAAAGTAGAATTCCAGTTAATTTTCATTAAAGATATGTTCATTATTATGAATCATTTATTCTTAAAAAATATTACTGCTTTTTATTAAGTATGAAAAAGATATACAGAAATTCCATATGTTACTTAAAATCTAAGCAAAATGTGTGTTTTCAAATATGATCACACTTTTTCAATTTTTAACTAAAAATAGCACAAGACTGGTACATTTTAGAAGGACTTATTTATATTTTTTGTCAGAGCCCCATTTATTGAGTTGAATATAATTCTTAGATAATATCCTCTTTTGTAACTTTCACATGTAACATATATTAAGTGAACCTTTCTATTGCAAGACTTGTATTATGTTTTACTTCATGAAAACACACGCATCTGCTCACAGAAGTATACATCTACTCATCCATCCACACATCCATCTGCCTATGTATTAAATAAATTAATTTATCAAGTATTTATTCATCAAAAGTGATGGAAATTCTGCACTTAACTAAGGAAAAATAATAGGTATGTGTTCTCTGCTCTAATTAATCATTATTCTGCATTGGAAAAAGATATAGTTCTCAAGCTAAACAATACCAATCAAATACAGGAAAGATAACATCTGATGCAAGTTGTCATAGACCCACTGAGTTCACAATAATGCTTCTACTTTGCACGTGTTTAGCTGCTAGACATGTGAATCCTAACAAGTATTTTAATAAATGTGAATATTCACTCACTCTATGCACTTTTTATCTCGTCTTGGGATTTGAGTCCTCACAGATTTGTTTATTATTTTGAAGGTTCTGAAATAAAATATCGCAGTTTCTTCTGTGATATAGGCTACCTAACCTAAAATACAAAAATATCCATTTCTACAATTCTCTAAGAAACTCTTGTAATTTCTGTAGATTTTCAGGTAGACAACGTAGAAGACATAGATTTTCAGGTCCATTTCTTTTCCAAGAATTGTTTGATACTAGGCTTCTGTAAAAGCTTAGGTTTTGCTGCTTTGATTGAGTTTCTTTTTAGTTCATTTCTCTGTTATTCTTTTGCCACTCTTACATTTTATGACTTTAGATTCAGGTAAATAAAAGTCAATGCATTTCCCAATGCTGGTATAGAATAACTCCTGATCTAAACTTCTGTTTTACTTAAATGTTATAATTCTAACAATCAAGAGAATTCTTCTGCTTGTCAGAAGATTCTTCTTTAGAAGATTTCTTCAACTATTGTAGGTATATGTAAGGTTATCTTTTTACTTTCCATAGGTAAATCAGACATAAGAAGTATCTTAAGGATCAGCACAATTTCTTTACTGTAGATGTACACAGTTACAGCATGGTATAACTCTTCATGTAGTAATTCAATAATAGGAATAAATATGTGCAGTATCAACAGCATCAAAATAAGTTTTACACAGCAATTTAGTTGCCATAGCATTAGACTTTTCTGGGTCTTCTGCAGAAAGTGTGAAAGCTCATTAAATTTCCCATGTTTTTAAAAGAAGTAGGGCAATAGCTGTAGAATCTTGAAGATTTCACATATATTTCATTCTTGATATGAGGTGACTTTACTCACGGAATCATAGAATTATAGAATCATTAAGGCTGTAGAAGATCATCAAGTTCAATCATTCTAGCACTGCCAACTCTCCACTAAACCACGTCCCTAAGTGTCATGTCTATAGGTCCAGGAATGGTGACTCACTTGTGTGCATATGGCAGGAGCAGCGAGATATGCACTTAGGTTAAATGAGTGTAATATTAATAAACAATTATGAGAATGAGGTACTGAAGCTGGCTGTTACAGCAGTGAAAGGCCATGAAGTTGCCTTGCACATATGTAGCTCATTCAATTTTAGGTAAAAATCAACTCATACTCAAAACTGTCCAAGAGAACTCTGAATTGCAAAACAGTATTTTAAAACCTAGCTAACCCTTAGTACTTACATAGAACAGGCAGGAAAATATTCATAGTTTTTCAAACATTTTTTTTCTCTCAAATTATATAATCCCTCATAAATATTATAAAATCTTTCAAAATAAATACCTCATTGCTTTGTAATTGCATTTGCAACTGATCTCATGGATTTTTTTCAAAATGTCTTGCAAAAAATAACATTTTTTTGAGCAATTAACATTCTATATGTATGTGAAATTGTATGTATATATGATAGAGGTACATATAGATTCTGTGTGAAAAAGACGTTAATAAAGATAAAAACATTGTTGAGCGTAGATTTCAAAATCCTTACAAGAACTCAGCAGATGCCACTGAGTTTTACAGAAAAGTCTGTAAACATATCAGCATGAACTGCAGTATGTTCTCCAATTCTAAAAACAAATTAGTGTGTGGCATTTCAATGCCTTTTTTCTTACTCTATTTTGTTCTTGTTTTTTTTTTTTTAATTTTCATGTAAATGTACAGCTTTAAACTTAAACATATTTTGACTTTCTTACATTTATTAAAATTGAAATAATACAGAAATTCAATTATAATGAAGTTTAAAATCATGTTTGGGGGCTTATGAAAAAAGTGGTATGACAAAATGATACAAGAAATGCTGTTCCACATGAACCATGACAGAGCAGCAGAGAGAGTACACAGTTTAGCTTACAAACTGGTTTCCTAAACTCTTGGGTTTGATAATGCTACTTGCACTGTACTATAAAAATACTTTGTATGCTTTTATAAACGACTATTCCCATAACAGAAAAGTAGTAGAGGTAAGACTTTCTTTGATGCCTTTACTGCTGTGAAGATTTCCTAAACCAACTCAAAGAGCCAGACGACCAATCACATAAGTGTCTCATGATGGTAAGAGGAGATGGCATAAGGTGTCCCACTTTTTGACTTTGAAAATCTGTTCCCTATGC
This sequence comes from Leptocoma aspasia, assembly GCA_013399835.1. NCBI lineage: Eukaryota > Metazoa > Chordata > Aves > Passeriformes > Nectariniidae > Leptocoma > Leptocoma aspasia. The sequence continues at coordinate 1,466,987 of VXAX01003731.1, read as the reverse complement.
AGCTGATGGCACGGTGACTATTTTGTTACATGGTGACTTCTGAGATTCTGACATTTGCTTTTGTTCTCTGCTGGAAGGAAAACAGGAGTCTTTGTGGAGCACTATATTAGATTGGCATTCAGGGCAAACACAGGATTTTCAGGGTGGGGTGAGTGCTCTTGTCCCCTTGTATCTGAGGGGTTTTGAATTGTTTTGAATTGAGCATGATAAGGACTTGATCCTCAGCCTTCCATGTGTTTGTATCTTAGGCATTCAACATGAGAGTCTTGTTTCTTTTCTTTTCCACTGACACTGTACTTTAGTTTAGTGACACCTTTACCATGAAAAGGTGCATCTTTGGGAAATACACTAGAGATGTTAAAGTTGATATTAATTTCACTGTTCTGGTGAATTCTGGTGTTTGCTTCATTAAAGGAAAATAAAACCCTTCTGCATACTTTGGGAGCCTCTTCTTGGTTTTCAACCCAAATTCAAGCAGAGAAAGGATATACAGTAGAGAGAAAAATGCATTAATAATTTTACACATGTGAAATTATTTCTCTTTGTCTTTTTTAAAGTACTTAAAGTGTTTCTTTCCATTATGAGCAGTAGGATGGCATATGATTTAGTTCTGAAATGATTAATTTTTTATTATATACTATTTTGTTATATACTTTCCTTATATGCTGGATTTCCTTTGTTGCATTTCTTTTGTGGAAAAGCAGAACCTTCAAATGAAGAAGTATCAGTCCTGCCATTCCATAGAAAATCAATATAATTTCTGGTTTCTTCTTCTGTGTACTTAGACTTTGTCAAATGTATAATATGCACCTGAAGGCCTTCTGGTGTTCAATTATTGTTTTACTGCAAGCACAATAAAAAATAAGATATGCTTTTATTTAGCAAATGAAAAATGAGAACTTGGACAATTATAGTGCACTGAAAATGTGAAAGCTGAGAGAGTTTATCAGTATTTCTGGGATTTTAAATTTTTTTTTTTTTTAAAGAGAAACATACAATAGAACCAATATATCTATTTAAAGGCAAAGCGGGGCTGCTTTCCCCACTACGTAAAATCATGCCTAGTAAAATGTTTGTTCACCCGATTTTGAAATACTAGAAAATGAAATAGTAACTCTAAAGAATAATAGCATAATTCTAAAGAGGGAAATACTTCCACCAACCAACAACAAGAGTACTGCATCAATTAACTCCCATCAATTAGGTTCATTGTGTTAAATACTCAGTTTCAGAGCTGTTTTTTTTCTCTGTCTCTTTACCCAATTTACTGCCTTTTGAGTTGTAACACTGTATGGTTATGAAAAGCTACTTTGAGGTAAGGATAAGAAAAAAAATTCTGACCTTGTGCTAAAGCAAATTTAAGTTGTCCTAAGCCAGTATATAAAAGTACTTATATGGCATTTTGAAATAAAAACAAATAATATTTTAATGTTATTACTCTACAGCTCATAAAAAATGAGATTGTTTATTTTATGTATACAATGGGACATGACAGTACTGCTACACAAAATAATAAAAATACAGAGAGGCAAATTGGATATTTATTCTTGCAGAGTAGGAACAAAGGAGTACTCTCAAAGGAAATGAAAAGCAATTAATGTAAAATTTATAAAATACAACAGGATATTTTGCTTGTTTCTTGTTTTCACAAAATGTCTAATCAGACTAGAAGTCATTTGATCAAGTAAACCACTATCAATATCAGCCTTGGTTTTTTTTAGAGTGGGTGTTTATAACACTGCTGAAAATTCCTACATAAGATAAATTTCTGACCTTACTTTTTTACCTTAAAACATTGAAAAAGTGGTAATTTTGCATTATAACAAGAAATTCCTGGGTTGTGTTTTTCTTTTAATGTTTTTATATCATATATAAACAGATAACTAGGTTAGTTGGCTATTTTTCTTCTTTAGTATATTTTTTCTTATGGTGTTATGAAAAGATCTTAGCTTCCTTCCCTTTTTAACATTCAGTTTCCAGAAAACAACACAAAAGTTTATTAAAACTATTTTAGCATAGTCTGAATTCAATGAGAATGTAATTAAACAAAATCAAATTTTTTTTATTTCCTCCTACTAAATAAAACTGACCTTTACAAATCCCTATGACTTTAGTAGTGAAAGATACATTGGGAAAAGAAAAATTTACATATTCATTAGAGAAACAAAACCAACAAACAAAACAGGTCTATTTGAGCATTTTGCTGTAAAAATTTTAATACAGACTAGATCATCAAGATTTATAATGGTATGTTTTGGTTTAATTTGTAGACTTTTTAATTGTTCTGAAAGAAAACCACTGTAATTAATCAGAAAAATCAAAAGAATGCTCAACAATATGTTTCATAGTCCAAGTTTATTGGACATAATTAGTGTGATTTGGCTTTTTCATTTTTCACAAGTCACACTGATACACAAGGAATCATGGCATGAATTTTTCACACTTCAGTCAAGAAATTATTTTCCACAGTGCTTTTTATGTTACAAAAATTTCTTAGGTATTCAAAGGAATTACTAGTATCGTATATATTTCTGGTGATAAAAGCTATAAACATGGAGCATGAGCTCCCTTTTCTTTGCCTGGGTCTCACAAAAGGCTACTCATGGGTGTCAGCAATTACAGATAAGACTAGTTCATAGAAAAATAGGTTTAGAAGGGATTGTGAATTGCTATACAGCCCCTCCCCATGTCACAATGTGAGTAAAAGATAACTTTTCTTATCATATAGTCATAAAAGTCTTCATTCATGGAGAGTCATGGCCTTTTCAGGCAATCTGTTCTAGCAGGTTTTGGAGTAGTGAGCTTAGGTAGGCTCACAGATATTTTTGTATGTTAAGTCTGAAGTGCTACTCCATTGGCTTACCTATGAAATCTCAAACATAACCTACTCTGAGTGCAGCACTGTGACAGTGAAATACTATTCCTCTGGTTTCTTGGCTTCCATCGCTGAGAAAAGCCTCAGAGATCTTGGCATGTCAGTTTGAAAAATAGCCATGATCTCAGATATATTTTCAGTATCTGCTTTCCTAATTTCTATTTTTTTGAGTGCAACTTCTGCTTTTAATTTTATAATTAACCCAAAATCTCTGTGCTTTGGTAAAGTAAAAGGTGTTGGTTGCATTAAATTTTTTTTTCTGGCATTGCAAATGCATTGCCCATGCTTTAAAAATCAATATTTATCTCACTGTAATATTGAAACAAAATATAGTAGAGTGGAAGACAAATCCTTTGGTAACAACGCCTTTGAGTATTTTATTGATTCCACAATAATTTATTTTATTTTATATTTATTTATTTATTTATTATTTTAATGTATATAAATATATATTTTTATATATATTACTACTATGATGTATTTAAGTATTTTAAGTATTCCACAAAGCTGCAATTTTGATCAGAGAATAATAGTAACACGTGCCAGAAAAATGGAAGAAATGTTTTCTTACAGTCATTCTCCAAGGCCTGCTTGGCAAAGAGCAAGCAAGGGGGACACAACTCACATATTTTCATCTCATTACCTTTGTTCCAGCCAGAACATTTGTCCCCTCCTTTTAATAGGTGACATTTCAAGCAGGTAACAGATACATTCTATCACATATTCCTGTGTCTGACAGTGGCTTGTGTACTTGAAATTTGTGAAATTATTACAGGAACATTGATAATTCTCACATTGCCCATCAACTTATAAATTGGGGGGTTTCTGAGATGATCTTTTGATGCAACATTAAGTGATAATATTTAATTTTTTTTGTTGTTGCTGTTACATGGAATTCCAATAAAGTAATTTTTATATATGTATTTTTATCCTTTATATCTTATGGTGATTTTTTTTGTCAATCAGGTGTGAATAAAGGGTCTCTTTTTTTTCTTTTAAAATGTCCCCTTTCCATAGGATATCCTTAGAGAATAAATAGTTATTTGCTATTCAGCTTTTTTTAGTTGTGTCCATAATGTTATGTTTACCTTTCATAAATACCTTTCAATCATTTTTTACAGAACAATGCATCTTATTTATTTAATCAAAACTTACTCAAAATGTTGATCATCTGTGTAATCTTTCTCTGTACTGTCTTGAGTTTACTTTTGGGATCGAAAGAAGAGGACTACATACAAGATATTGCTATAAAAAGAGCTAAACCAGTGTTTAACCAGCTTAATGTTTTGAGTTTTTTCTTTCTTTTAAAACTCCTAGTATTTTTTGTTTGCTGCCTGAACTGTTATAAATCACAAAGCTGGTGATTTCAGACAACAGTTCAGGTCTTAGGCTTAAGGACAGTACGTTTAGATTAGATATTAGGAAAAACTTCTTTACTATGAAGTTAGTGAGGCACTGGAACAGGCTGCCCAGTCCTTGGAAATTTTCAAGACTGGGTTGGGTGGGACTCTCAGTAAACTGCTCACTAGTAAGCTAGTGAAAAGTGCTATGGGATGTAGGAAGTAGATTATTTTTAAGGTCCTTTCCAACCCTAACATTTCTATGATTCTATTATTCTAAGAGGAAAAAATATATATATTTTTAAAGGCAGATTAGGTAAAACTTTCATTGTCTTAAACAAAACTGCTTGATTTGGCAACAGAGTGAAATGGTCTTTACATTTAGTACAACTGAGGCAGGATCAGTATCCCACCCCTTGTTTGCTCTTTAATGCTGAGCTATGCAAATCTGTGTCTAGCATTGTAAGCAGCTCTAGTGCAGGCAAGTTTAAAATAGGATGGCTGAGTGGCAGTTTAAAAGACAACTCACATCTCACCTCTGCTTCCCTGTTGCCTTGCACCTGGGATGTATGTTTGGTGATATAACAGTTGGATTTAGCTACAGCATGTCAGGAGATTACTGAGGTCATGTGCACACTTGGGACTGGGACCAGGATGATATCAGGAGTGAGAAGTGGCCATTGTATTATGGCTGTAGTGGGACTCACAGGTACTTGGTTCTTTATTTTCTAGTGATGTGAACGCTCTGAGGTCATTATCCAGTAGAACAGGGGAACTGCTGAGCAGATTTCAGATTCCTCAAGGACTGTGGAAGAAACAGCTTCAGCTGATGAGAAGAAAATGATGAAATTTTACCTTAATGATTCAATTTAATTTTTCTAGTCTTAAACAAGCTCAAAGGTAATTTTTTTAAGCTTAAATAAAGTAGGCAGAGTACAGAGATTGGGACGGTCTGCATAGAGACCTGAGTTTTCTAGGTCTCAGCCCAGACTCCAACAACTTCATGTTTATTTGGTTTATTTGCAATGTATTTGGTCCTATTTTTCATCTGCATTGGTTTTTTTTTACTGTTAATGAAAATAATTTACATAAGTTGATGCTGAAAACTTCTGCTATTCAACAAAGGAACCAGTAGAGGTTACCATACAGTACTGTGACACCCATTTATAAGGGTGCTGCCTGCAGATTGAAGGTGGTCCTTTCCCTCTGCTCAGCACTTGTGAGACACATCTGGAGTGCTGTGTCCAATTCTGAACCCACCAGTATAAGGGAGGTATGAAATGAGACTCCAAGAGAGAGTATGAATCCAGCAAACCAGAGCTAAAATATTGAAGGGCTGGAGTACCTGACATAGGAGTGTAGAGATGGGACTATGCATCCTGGAGAAAAGGGGGTTCAGGGGAACATTATAAATGTGTAAAAATAACTGATGGGAGGAATAAAGAAGACAGAGATAAACTCTCATTACAGTGTCCAGTGGCTACAAACTGAAATATAGAAATTCTGATTAAACATAAGAAAAAAGTTTTCCATAACTGTAGGTGAACACTGGAACAGGTTCTCCTGAGAAGCTGAGGTGTCACCATCTGTGTGCATTCTCAAAACCCAACCAGAGAGGATCCTGGGCAACCCGCTGTACCTGACCACACTTGAGCAAAAGGCTTGGATTAGATGCTCTCCAGAGATGCTCTCCAACCTCAGCCATTCAGTGAGTCTCATTCCCATTGTAGGACATGCCCTCAGAAATGTTATTTCAGTTTTGTTCATCCGTGCTGTGTTGAAAATTACAGACTGCTTCAGTTCTTGTGAACATGTCAAAATCTCTTGACAGTCTGAGTGTTTTACAGAAGTGCTATGGTGGTTGTGGTTGTTTGGGGCTATAACGCATGGGAGTTTTGAGATTTTTCATGTTAATATATGATATAGGTGTTACAAACATGACTGACTCTTCAGAAGGATAGTAAACTAAGTTGGTTTAAAATTATGATTAAGCGCACTGAATTTATCCTGTATGTGAGAAGTGTTGAGCATTTCTACTCTTCCATAGCTCTTCAAGCATGGCGCTGCTGATAAATGTACCAGTGAAAATCCTGAAAAATTTTAAGGTGACAGTTTTCCATTTCTGCTTTGGATTTCTGTATGGCCTGAACAAAATTGCTAAAGAATGAATCTATGCTAAATACAATATTTTGTTTTACTTAAAAATATCTCATCAATTTACAGAAAAGCTGAATTTGCAGGTGTAGATTACTCTTTTTCATAAAAGAGATTAGGAGCATTATTTCAAATATGAGAATTTTTTTTCTTTTTTTTTCCTTTTTTCCTTTTTGGTACTTGACTTTTTAAATTTTTTTTTATTTTTTTAAATCAGGAAGAGAAAATACCTATTAAAGTTTATGAATACTGAGTGGACAGCCTAGGTAGTTTATGTGTGAACAAGTTTATTTGGGCAGTGTTTCCTGAGACTGACATTTATAGCCATCAGCACTTAGATTCCACTTTCAAGCCAAACTTAGTGTCAGTAATTGGTATACCATACTGCCATGTAGTAGTTCGTAAAACAGAGCTGGCTAAAAAGCAGCATTACACTTTCCGGAATTTTTTTAAAGGGTTTTTGTTCTGAATCAGCCTAAAATGAATAAATAAGAAAAATCTAGAATTTCCTGTGAGCTGGAAGATTCCCAAATTTTGCAGCTGCTCAGAGAAATGAGCTCTGAGCTGTGATACTGGCAAAAATGCAAAACCTGTCAAACTGCATGCACTGATTGCAAGATGCACAGAGCCCCTTGTCATAATTTCTTCATGTATTTCTAGCATTGTACCTTGGCCTTTCTCCTTTTTCAGGACTTCACATGCCAGACAGTTAGTTGGTGGTGTGTTAATGTGGTAACCAGCTGCTCCTTGCACACGGGTCAAGGGATGGACAAGAAACCAGGGCTTTGCACAACAGCTGGGGCAGTGCTTTTCAGGGAAAGGTTTCTGCTGAAAAGATCCCTGTAGAAGACATATTACTTGGTTGCCATGTGTCTTTTAAAAACCACTCTTATTGTGTAACCCCATGTGGCTCTCCAGTTGTGCTACATCACCTGCTTTTCTGATTGCCTTCTCAGCACATAACTTGATACAGCATATCCTCACAAGCTAAGGAAAATGAAATTTAATCAGCTGAAAATACATGTTTAGCTGAGGAGGTGAGGGAGGTCTCCATTTTGAGTTATTCTCATGTGTTGTACTAAACTTTGAAATGAAGGTGGGGATAGTTTCTGGGGCTGAGGTATTCTCACTGTAATATAACAATAAATTAATATTTTCTGGTCAATTTTCTGTTTCAATTTTCCACTTCCCTAGGAAACATATGAATATCTGCACTGCTGAAATTTAAACAGATTCAAAGGAAGAAGATGCTAATAGTGTCAGTGATACATGTAGGAAGATGCTGATCTGTCATGAGGAAGAATCAGTATTGCTCAGAGATTTTGGAACCACAGGGAAAAGACAAGCAGCATCCATAAGACAGCACAATCTCATATATATAACATGTACACATCTTGATCATACAATTAATTTTAATTATATTATTTATGGTTTTTACCTGAAAAAGTATTTAGAAAGCCATCTTTTGGAGCACTTTTATGAAGAAGATATATACTGGCTAGGGGAACTAGAATTTAGGAACTATGAGCCAGAAAACTAGAACCATGACCTAAAACCCACAGTGAACTTATTAATGTAAAAGAAATGGAGTAGAAGTCAAACCTGGCTTCATGGGAAAAGAAGGAGGAGAAAAACACAATGAAACACATCAGACAGAGAGCCTGAGGTAGCCTGGTAGGGTGATATGAATGAAAGGGAAGAAAAAATTGAGCTTGATACAAAGGGCAGAGGAAGCACAGAAGGAACTAAAGGAAAGAAAGAACAACAAAAGGCATGAAAGCACTTTCCTTTATTCTTTTAAACCATAATTTATAGATTTTCCTAAAAGTTAGTATCAGTTGCAGGGCTGAAAAATACACAGTAGTTAACTGGCAAATTAAAACATGTAAGAGTCACAAATTTAATTTCTGTATTGCTCAGTTTTTCTCTTCTATCATACAGATTCTAACACATGGTGTGTTTAAAATCCAGTGGTAAAATTAAACCCACTCAAGATGTCCCCCCACCCCATCTGATAGTGGAGGAAACACTAGGAGAGACTGTAAGTGGTATCACAATTTATGGAAAAATCACAATAACCACAGCAATATTAATGAGAGTGTTTTACCCAAAAAAAGAGTATTCACCACTCAACAAAGGAAAACATTTCTCAAAGACACCTCCAGGCATGGTTTTCCCAGACAAAGGAAAAATAGCGACTGGCTTTCGGCTATGCCATGTTTTATATAGGAAAGCAGTAAAGCAGGGAGGCTCATGGTTTAACTTCCCTCCCCCAGCCCCCAGCCCAAACACAATGGAAATACGGGAACAAGACAAAACTTGGTGGGATCTGACAGGGCTCTGAAACAGGTCAGAGGAACCTTTCCTGGGCCTGACTTTACAGGAGTGGGACTGGAATGCTTGACGGTTCCACTGCAGCTTGGTTACCACGTGCAGCTCTGCTGTGACTGGATCCACGGTGTGCCCCAATAGCTTCTGAGATTTGCCACATAGGACTCCGTACAGCAGCTTTTAATTTTTGATTTGTCCCTATGATATGGCAGGAACCGTCAGTGAAGAGAGCATGTTGTTTTTTATTTTCAAGTGTCTGATTGTATGGTGGGGTCTCCTCAGCACGTGTCACGGTTGCTACCATCCTCTTCTGATGGTAGAAAAAAATTTTCACATTCAGGTCAATTCATTATGATCTCCAAGAGCCCTAGGAGACTGGAAATCCCTGTTTGAGCTCACTGTGTGATCAGAAGGGTCCACTTTCTCCACATGGCATGATGGCATGATGTCTATAAGGGACTTTCCCCTGACAGCCAAGGTGCCAGGAGAAGCTTTGCTTTCATGCCAATAACTTCTGAAGCAGCTCAAATTCCTCCATAAGGTGATAAGAACTTTTTTTCAGTTGGGGTTTAACGGGCCTCAATAGCTATTGTATCTCCAACTCCAGTACCCCAGTGGCTGTCCTCAAGTCTCTCTGGGTACTTTTTGCTAGAGTCTCAAGGAAGGACCATTCTCCCCTGCTCAGGTGTAGAGCACCTTCCATCACATCATGTTCTGATTTGCCCAAGGGCTACTTCATGGGCAATCTCCTGTTTAATTTGTTAAAATGCTTGTTGTTTTTTGGGACCCCACTTGAAATAATTTCTCTTCTGTTTCATAAGGTAGAGAAGGCTTACAATCTGTTTGTTCTCTGGGATATGCATTCTCCAAAACCCCATGGAGCCTGGGAAAGCTTGTGTTTCCTTCTTGTGGTTGGTGGGAACATAGCTATTATTTTGTTAACCACATCCACTGGAATCTGATGACATCCATCTTGCAATTTTGCTGCTAAAAACTAAATTTTCTGGGCAGATCCCTTAACCTTACTTTGTTTTATGACAGAACAGCTTTCAGGAAGATCTGGATTATCTTCTCTCTTTTCTCAAGGCCTTCCTCTGTTGTGTTCCCCCATACAATGATGTCATCTACATAATGAAAGTGTTCCAGAGCCTCACCTTTTCCCAGTGCAGTCTGGATCAGTCCATGGCAAATAGTGGGGCTGTATTTCCATCCCTGGGGCACTCGGTTCCAGGTGTACTGCACCCCTCTCTAGGTAAAGTCAAACTGTAGCCTGCACTCTGCTGATAAAGGAATGGAGAAGAATGAATTGTCAATGTCCATTGTGACATTGGGTGACACCACTTTGCTGTCTTGAACTCTGGTTCATACTGAGGCTCTAGCGTATCCAGCACAGCAGCACTCAGCAGTGGTGTTACTTCATTCAGGCCACAATAGTCCACTGTCGATCTGTACTCTCCAACAGGCTTAAGCACTGGCCATATCAAATTATTAAAGGGTGGACGAGTCTTGCTGGCCACTCCCAGGTACCTATAACCATGACAAACTTCAGCCATTAAATACTTCTTAATACATCTACCTTGAACTTTTCTGTTCTGATATTGTATTTTAAAAAATATATGCAATAAGTAGATCCGTTTCAGATATGCCAGACTGAAACTCTCACCTTTCAAAATGCAATCTTGCACTTTTAATGTCCTTAATGCCTCCCTTATTGTTCATTCTTGTCTATAGTCTTAACAGAAAGTTTTGGATGAAAGTAGTTTGATAGTAGACTGACACAATAATTCTACTTAAATATTATTTTTTTCTTTTTATCAGATGTGGCCTATAGTTTACAATCTATTGTTAAAATTCTAAAATGTTATTCTGTCAAGATTTACTAGAGTAACCTCAGAAGATTTTTTTTCTTGTGAGTCTGGGATACACCATGGTGCTCTTAAATAGCACAGAGACAAAACGCATATCCAAAGAAATCAGTAATCTTGTCCTGTTGTTCAGCTATCTGACTTGAACCTGTTTTGAATAGTAAATATTTTTTCCTGCTCCAAAATATTCTGTTAACTTCTGAGCACTTGCTTCAAAATCCCTATCATTCCCTTTTTTTTTTTGAAGTAGCAAAAAAAAAAGTTAAACCACCTAAAGAAAACAACAAGGCATTTGAGAGGCATCCATAATTTCCAAGTCAGTTGTATGCAATTTAAAATTGTCAGATTTGCAGCTCAAATCAGCCCAACAGATACTGGATGCCCAGAATAGTCAAACATACACACAATACACTTTCTAAAATTATTTCTGTATCATACAAAGCTGTCAATCTGTTTGCATAATCAGAAATAAGATTTTGGCATTGCCTTATGGAGCTTTATTCTGAAATACGGTCTAAGTCCACTTGTTACAGACTCAGAGCATTATAAATAGAAGACTCTAGTTAAAACTGCAATCATAAGTTTTATCTTCATGCCCATTGTGTCTTCTAGCTTTGATCCTTGTTTACTGTTTTGGTCTTGGACAAAATATCAGTCTTTGGGGTTGAAGGTACACTAAAAACTGATAGAGTCCTTTCACTTGCAGTTCCTTTAGAGTTCTGTAGTGATCATGAGGACATTGGCAATCTATTATCACTATATCTTCTGTATAGCTGCTTTTAATTAGTACCTAAATGTGTCTTTGGTAAATGGCATTATCTGCTAAAAACAGTTTAAAATAATCCATATGAAAAAACCCAAACAAACAAACAAATGAACAAACACAAACCCGAGACAAAAAACCAAACCCCAACAACAACAAACCCTCTGAACAAGAACATTGGGATTTATCCCCAAGAATTCTTAAGTCTACATTTAAGGGATAACCTTCAACTCTGCTTGGTTTTTCCCATTGCTCTTGTTTTGGAAAGAAATTAATAAAAGTAGGGGTTTTTTTGATGCTTATTATATTTTCAAAAATTATCAACAAAATCCTGTTTCTTTTTACATAAGAAGAATCAAACATCTGGAGACTATTTCTTTGCTCAGGTTCCAAGACATGTTCTTGCCAGCATTTATCCCAAAGGTCTTTTCTCAAGATATTATTCAAATCCACATGTGTTCATATCCAGCATGTCTATCAATGTGTGTCTTTTGTTCTTATGTCATTATTTTTACAAACAGGACCAGTTTCAGCAGATAGCATTCAGCATTTCAAAGCTAACCATCGTTTCCATAAGCTTTCCCCTCTGGTTTTAGCCTCAGTTGCAGGCAGTCAGTACTCTCACCAGTTTCAATATATATAAAACCCAGCTTCAAGCATCAAAGAAAGAAAATACACTTATACATGCAGGTTGCTTTCTATGAGGAAAATATTAACAAGAATATACGATAAAAGGTCATATATTTAGCAGAACAAGAGGGATAATGTCAAAATAAATAATTGCAGTCTTCTGGTTTAAGAGATACAGTCAAACTTAAGGTAATTGCTGTCAGTTGAGAGACAAATTACAACCATTTCCTGAAAACACAAATTCTCCTGCACAGATAAGAAACTATAGGAAGAAGAAATGCAGAGTTTTCTTTCTGAAAACAGTCTTCAGGAACAGATGTAATATAAACTCCTTATCGAATTTCCTTAGAAAAAAAATTATTAGGGTGGAGCATAGCTAGAAACCCATAAAAAGAACAGAGATGTTTTATGAAGTTCAGTTGATAAACAGCTTTTAATCAGCTGTCCCTACAGGAACAATCTAAGCCTATTTCTCAATTCACTCCGTCTTCTAGTGAGATATTTTTCTGAACAGGGTTGAACAACCTTTCCTAAATCAGGTTCCACACTGTTGTAGCTACGTATAAAGTAGCAAGAAGTGACAGGAATGGAATGATCCTCTCAACAGCATACAAATTCAGAAATATCTGCTCCTTTAATCTGGGGTTTTAGATGATGCAACTTTCAAGTGGAATGTTTAATTCTAGTGCTTAGGTCTAACATATATATATATATTAAATAAATTCTGAACATAATATGGCCACCAACATCCAACAGATGTCTTTGTTGTGGCTTTTCTTTCTTCAGACTTCTTAATTACTGGCATACTTAAAATCACAATATGAAAAATAATAAATTTTAAAGGAAATAATAGTAATAATAATAATACCAATACACCCTACAATAACAGCAACAATAATAAGTAACCCCAAAGTAACCCCTCTACCACCAAAAATTATTGATATTTTAGGTCTCTATCTGATACCTTATCCTCTTTTATTTTGTTCAACAGTGCATGCATGGTAACACAATCTGGAAGACCCTAACAGTAGTAATGCACTCAGGAAGACCATCATAATCCTAATATGGTCTGTATAAATTGAACTTGATCCAAAGTTGTACTATAAGAAATTCATCCTCTGGCCTTAACACTACCTGGTGAAGACTATCAGTCAAGGAGCAAGGAATAGCCAGAATCAAGCTCTTAATTGAAATCTAAAACACTCGAGAACAGAAGTAATTGAATCTTCAATTCCAAACAAGTCTAATTAGGAAAGAAAAAATGTTCTTTTCTTGGTAAATTGGAAACCAATTGCTCTTGATGTGATGTCCCTGAATCCTCTTTCTGTACAGGTATAAATATGTAGGGTGAACATCACTATATACACCAGAACTGTTAATTAATTGTAGCTTACAATCAAAGAAGTTGGAGAAAGCACTGCCTTTGAGAGGGTGCTAAACAGAACAAACGCATTTTCCTACCTAATTTTCTTTTGAGACTCTCCAGTATTACAATGACGTCTCTGTAAGACTCAGAAGATTTCTTGGTCTTTCTGTTTACTTCTCCCCAGAAGAGTGTCTGAAAGTAGCTTCAGTCCTTGTTTATGCAACAGTTTTGCTAGTGATGGGAGTAATCTAAAAACGTCATTGTTATACCATGAATATGAACTGTAAAGGTCCTTCCTGCAGAAAACAATTTATGCTTTTGACTAGGAGGGAGAACAAAGAAGGATTAAAGTCATCTTAGAGGCAAACTCAGTGTTCTCAGTGATTCAGAAGTCAAAGAGAAGGCTGTGACTGGAGATGGGTACATTTTGGAATGCACCTGTCTGTGTATACAGGTATATGAGGAGTCACTGATGTTTGAACACACTAATTTCCTTTGCATGTCCAGTAATAACAAATTACCTTGTGTCAGTGAAAGAGAATTTAATAATTTCTACCCTCAAGGACCTATTCTTTGTCCTGCACGTGTGCCACATACACGATTCTATTGTTTCATAGTATTCAGCGCTAGAGTAAAATGCACTCGTTATTATTAGTTATTATGCTCCGTCTTTTCTGTTCAAATCACAGATATTATTCACAGTATTAATTTAATCATTGCAGGTTTTACTTTATTTTGACCCACACTCTTAATCTGTCCTCAAAATACACCCACCTTGCTCAGTCAGACTTCACTAAGGTGAACTTGTTTTCTAGGATCTTAATCAGATGATGGTACCTGCTTTTACAATAAAAATGTGGACACAATGAGATGCAGAACACAGAAGAGATGCAGGCAAAGGAAAATAATAGAGGAAAATTAAGAAACCGTGCCAAGATTTTTCAAATTATAACACACAGAGTTAAGAAATGCCTAGAGACATTCTCAACAAATAGCAATCATATTTCATTTTATTTCACATCAGCGAGGGAGATCAAGCCTGAAAGTGGAACACACACATTTTGTCAGACAAACACTTCTGATATCTTGACTAAGAACATAAACAAATTTTTCACTGTTTAGCCGTTGCTGCTAGACATGTAGTAGACACAGTCTCTGTGGTTTACAGATCTTTTTTTCACGTGAATTGTCTTTAAACAGAATTTTTTCACTCCTCTCAACCTCTTCCCTTTACAAATAATTCTACTTGGATTTTTAGGAACTTAGAAGAGGTTATACCATTTTGTATTTTTGCAGTAGGTATTAAAGACTTTGCAACAATGTCTTTTGTTATTACCACATTGCATAAAGCCTTGAAAAAAAAATAATGAGCATCTGCCTGTTAAATCTGTAGAGTCAATAGCAAACTGAACATCTAGAAAAATATCACCTGAACTTAAATAAAATCAGTATGTGAGCTGTGATGGGCCATGATCAAGAGGAATTAAGGCAGTCTGTGACTAACTGCCATCAGAAGAGCAGAAGAAGTTAAGATATAAAGTTTTCCTTATGATTCATATGGTAATACAAAAAATGTGTTCAATTTTACACACACGTTTTCTATTTTCTAAAATAAAATACCCCACAGAAATCCTCCAAAGCCAAGAAAATAAAATACAGTGCAATGAGCTATGAAATGGCTTTTGCAGATGAAAGAAAATTATGCTTAAAATGGAGTTTAGAAATCCAGACTTTAATTTATTATTTCCCATCCAAACACAGGGTTTGGACAGATGTGTTGAGGCAGCATGAAGTTTGGCATTTGGAGAAGATTAGTATCTTGTTTATAGCAGTAAGAAAGAATAAGTAAACAGATAAAATTCTGTTACTGTGGAAGGAATGAGATGCCCTAAAAGGGTCCTTATAACAACTAAATTATTATTTACCAGGTGAACCTTTGAAGTTATAAATGATCATGTGTCTTAGCCATGGTCATTTCCTATAAAACAAAAAGAAAACTAAGACTAAAATAGAAATAGTGAATTTTTATGTTGCGGATAACACCTTATGTGAGGAAAAGGTTAATGATATGCATGGGGAGGTCGAATAAGCTGTTATCAGCAGCTAGTCATGGATAAAACCTGTACAGCATGAAATGTTTCTCTTAAGCCAGGGGAAGACACAACTATAATAGAAAAATATGGGGATTTTTATTTCCTTTAAAATAATCTGGTTAGACTTTTGTGGAAAGTCCACAAGAATGTGTGTTTTAAGATATCTTGTAGTCAGTATGTCTAAAGCTTAGTTTATAAAGCTGTTCATAGATTTTTCTACTTAAATGCTCTTTTGCTTGAAGGTGCTGGTTTTCTTCTTATTTTTAAGGCAAATAACAAAACCTGGAACAGTGATATAAAATATGAGAATTTCGGATAGTGTTCACAAACAAGAACTGAACATCTCTCCCCTAATTCTACAAAATATTTCCCACAGCCTATTTGATTTTCAGATTTTTTTTCTTTTAGCACTGGAAAAATGGCAAGGTCCTGTGGAATTTTTAATAGAGCTGATTTCTTTAGTTGTCTCTTTGAGTGGATCTTTCTGAACATAATTTAGTAGATTATGATTTTAAATCTCAAAGGCAAGCATAAGGAACTTCTGCATAAATAAAATTGAACTAAGAATTTTCTGGTTTTCATATGAAGACGTCTGAAAGTCTCTGAAGTCTTTACAAGAGCTATATTTAATTCAGGCACTGAGTGCTTATTTAAATGTTTAAAAAGAGGTTATAAATAACTTAAGTAGCTTAGTGGTGTACATTTTTCTTAGAAAATATATTTTTAAAAGTGTTTTATTGACTTTCAGTAAGTGTGAAATGATTGAAGCTATAATGAACAGTTTATGCTTGAGCGTACAAGGACCCTAGGTATTTATAAATGACAGGTCTACAGAATACCTATGAATGAAAATGACCCCAGGTAACTGAATATTGCTTTTGCAGCAGGTATATACACAGCCAAATAATGAAATGAAACCCACAGAGGACTCTCAAGATATTTGACATGAAGTAATTTATGATTACTGGTGGAGTAAAGAAAGTGACATTCAGATTTCCTACAGATCTGTTACAGGCTAAAACAAAACTTGTATCCAAAGCAAGGCAATAGAATACTATCTTTAATGTACAACATATAATATGTACATGGTGTGTAAAATTAGGTATGTACAGCAATGAGAGTATTAGGCTGTCTACTAGGTTCATAAGTTTATTTGACACAGAGCATGGTACAATATAGCACAAATCCTTTTTTCTACTATAAATATTCAGACACACTGATAAGTAGTCATGACTCATTCATGTGACCTGACATCAGATGGATTGTTTTTCAGAGACTGTGTTATATATGTGTGCTCAACCTGTCAGCCTGCTAGGCAGAATCACTACTATGAGAATGATTACATTTTCTTTTTAATAACTCAGCAATATAACATTGTCCAAAGGCAGAAAAAAATTCTCTTCTCTCCCAAAAAATAGCTCTGAACAGAGTATAGAAACTAAAAAGCCTTCCTTTTAGGCTTCACCTATCTAGATTTCTCTACTCTTTTCCCATTATGAGAATTCTTCCATACTTTCTTGTTTTTAGACTGAACATAGTGCTGATTGTCACTCTCACTGAGCTCCTTGCTGTGACTGTGCAGCAGCAGAGATGGCAGGCAGTGATCTCAGCTAAATGAAGACTAATGCCCAGATTCAGGCTAGACAACTCAGGTCAGTATGCTGGCAGAAAACCTACAAGTTGAAAGTCTTTGAGCCCGTAGAGAACTGCAGGGAATTCCCTGAGAATCAAATATTTGTATACAGCTGGATCAGGGACATAGCCATAATGAGACAATTCAGCCACTGAGTGTTATACACTTACACACAGGAAATGCTTTTCTTTTCTTTTTTTTTGTTTTTTTGTTTTTTTTTTTTTTTTGCTTTATTTGCCTCTTTTTTCCCCCCAAAAGAAAGATTTTTCTTTTTCTGTTTTCTTTTAAATTCTCTAATCACAAGCTCTTCAATACCCCAAGTGTTGGGGCTGCCAAAATCTCAGATCTTTTTCTAAATGCAATCTAAGTGCATGATACAGGCTGTGCCATGCATAGAAACATATGGCCTTTCTAATATAAAAGCTGTTGCTGCTCCTTTCAGCAACTTGTAGGGACTTCAGTTTGCTTACTGCTCCAAGCCCAGCTGTTCACAGACTGGTCAATGGCAAACCATTCTGGAGTCAATCTAATCTAATCTAATCTAATCTAATCTAATCTAATCTAATCTAATCTAATCTAATCTAATCTCTTTCAGGGATCCCAAAGTATTCACTCCCCAGATCACTTCCATCCTGGCCTCATCACTCAGGCTTCTTTGTTTAGGCAGTATGACAAGTAGAAAATGAAGCAAAATCAGGTGAAACCAATCCAAACCCCTTCCTGCTGACCAGGCAGCCACCCATTACAGAGTAAGCACAGAGGAGTTCAAGTCATCTAGTGCTCTCCATACATTAGACAGGGTTATTTTTATTTGTGCTTATTTATTATTAACCTTCCACCTGGCATTTATAGGACATTTATGCTCTCTAAGTGGTTGCACTTGCTAATCAGCTATTACAGCTGCCAGAATGCAGCAAGAGCAGGCAGCTTTTGCCAGGGTAGGTGATGGGGTGGCAGGCAGTGGCAGCAGTGCAGGGGACAAATGGGATGGACACAGGGAAGGAGTTCTGCAGTGATTATGTAGCTCAACCAAGAGTCCAGAACATCAGGTAGGTCCATAGTAAGGAGGCAAGTCCAAAATCAAACTGAAAAGTCACAAAGTCACCTGCAAGCTGGGCTCTGGGTCAGAGCCAAGAAGGCACAGGACTGGGATACCAGAGAGATATCAAGGGTGAGAGCCTAAGGTTAAAAGCCTCTCGCAGGTGCCGTGGTTTAAATCACTGCTGGGATTTCTTACAGCCAGAGAGAAGCATCATCAAAGTTTTCCCTGAGTTCAAGCAGCTGAACCCCAGGGGCTGTAGGGAAGGCACTCAGGGCCCTGAAAATATCTAATGCTTTCAAGAACTGGGTATAAGAGAGCATTAAAGCAGATCAGATATAAGTAGGTCAACCATGCTTGGTTCCTTTCTGCTAGTTGTATGTATACTTTATATCTGGCAGGCCACTGAGCTGCAGCCTCCCTCTTTCCTTTTTACTCCACTAACAGCTAAACCTAAACTTGTTTGCAGGTTCACAGTAGTGTTCTTTACACATACTGCTGTCGCTGCTGGTAAGTCACTTAAGACTCACATACACCTGTAAATGTGTTGTTTTCTTCCTTCCATGACAAAATGTCAGTGTTTCTTCAGAAAACAGGAATAGACAGGTAAGTGAAGGGAATGGGTATATGCATGTGCACACATGTTTGTGGCTATTTGGGCATGTGCGTATCTGCTTCCAATTACTTTAAACTCCCCAGTAAATTCTTATATCTGAGGAACTGAACTTTCATAAGAGTATAAGCTGTGTTGGTACCACTAAGTTATTGTGCTGACATCACAACGTTTATTATATACACAACTTTTACTAATTGTAATTAATGGTGGTACTTATTCTTCATTTTGAAGTTATTTGTTATATGTGTTTAAGTCTTTCAGAAGAAGTCTCTGACTTTTTTTTTCTTTTTTATTTTTGGAAGAAAACAAAGAAGTATCTTATACTGGATTTCTGTAAAGAGTTCTCCATAGTCCATGGGGTCTTCACCTCCATGGGCTCACCTGTAGCCTGTTGCAATGCAGGGAGGCAGCAATGGCAATGTCTGATGATACAAGATCGTGGTAAAAGAGACATGCGAAACTGGGGACTGAAGATTTGCCTGTTCTCTCATCAACTTCTGATTACATTCCCATATTTAATTTCTCATCAAGGCTGGAAACAAACCCCATGATGGAAGAAGAAAGAAGACTGAGCATAGACAGGATATATTTCTAAATCCACAGATTTGAGCAAAGCATCATGGAGTAACAGTCCACCATTATCTGAAGAAACTGACATATATTTTGTTTTTACTTTCCCTTAGCTACCAGAATTAAGAGCTGTACTACTTTCCTTTGTTTATACCTTGTTTTCTTCTTAATTCAGATGGTATTGTGAAATTTAAATGAAAAAAATACTATCAGAGACACTTAATGCTCATTTATAACTCAAGTAAAGGTCATAAACTCTGGACTTTTCTTTGGTTTGGACTATTCTTTTTTTTTTTCCTGTTATGTTTGGATATTTAAAAGAATGAGTGAAATCTTTTATAAATATTGACATAGAGTAGATGAGGGGGATGCACAGATAAATATTGTTTTATAATTTGTTTCAAAGTTTACAACATGACCAAATAAATGAGAAAGAATATCACAGAGGAAAACCTGAGCAAAATAAATTACTCTATAAGATGATAGAATCAAATTATCAATGGAAATTGGAAGCATCTCTTTAGATAGGGACAGGATTGGTGAACAGAGGAGAAATTTCAAGTGCATGGATTAGAAAAGATACTAAGGCCTAGAACTATACTAAAGTTTGTGGACTGATGGAAGTTGACATAAGAAAGAAAAAAACAAGAATGATTTTTGAGGGTAGTTCATTCAAGATGATCTAAAACAAATGTGTGGGAGAAGCTGAGAAAATAAAGGGTGAATCTGAAGACTAAATCTCTCTTTACATCTGTGTGCAGTAAAGACAGAAACTGGAGCTGAGGAAAAACTCGTATCTTCATCAGTTTTGTGGACCTTTCTGAGGACTTAGCAGTGGTTGCTTATAGTGTTTGCTTTGCCAAGGCTTCTCCCAACATGTAACTATTTTAAAATGGCCCATTTGAACAACATGTGATGCTATTTTATAGGACCTGAGGCAGTGAGATAAAGTGAACTAAATTATTATGAATCAGAAATTGTGCTATGTTTTTGCACTTAATGTCTTATCTACTCTTAGCAATTACAGAACATTCCATTTAAAAAATACTATGTTTCTCTACCATTATGCTAATTATCCTTTTTTCTTGAGGTACCTGGGATAACATACTTGGCTTAATTTTTGTTCCTTGTGTAATCTTGTAAGCTAAAATTCTTAAGAATAAATAAATCTATAATCATACATTAACCTGACCTTTTTAAAGAGTAAGATCTACTACATAGAGGAGCCTCTGGGCTAATATAAGGGTCACTTCTGACCATAGAGATCCTGAAATGTTACAAACCCTATTAAAAAGGAACTGCAATCTAATTGACATGCTCTATAATTGAAGTGCAGTTATGTATCAGTGGATAAATGAAACTTAAAAAGTAATCAAGTTAACAATAAGTGAGAAAAAAAAAAATCCATTTGTGTTGCTTGGAAGAGTAAATCTCTGCTGATAATGGCTTATGTTACAGAAGGTACAAGGTGTCAGGATGAGGAGAACCTGTTGCCTGCTAAACATGCCCAGGAATAACTTATTTTCCCAAGATGTGTGTCAGAGTTTGAATCTCTAGAGACTGAAATTTTAAATTAAATATTTACTCTCTGTGGTCTTTTCTTTACTACTGCTGACATTGGATAACACAGTACATAACAATTCCCATGGCAGCAGCAGCAGGAATTTTTGGATGCAGGGATGAAATTTACTGCACTGTACTCTCAGGTTCCAAACCTAAAAATGCCTCTCAATAGTGTTGCTTTTTAAGAAGGAATGGGTAGGTGTAAAAAAAACTGCCTGAAAGGGAGTCACTGTTATCTTTTATGTTCCTGTATACACTACAAATTACATATGTAATATAGTACTACAAACATCTCCCAAGTGAAAAAAAAAAAGAAAAAAAAAAGGAATACTGTGGAGGATTTCATCTGATCTCATAAACACAAACTGTAGCTATCATCTAGAGCCAGGGGAAAAAAGTTGGAATTAAGTATATCAGATACAAGAATAGTTTGTCAGGACACAGGCAATTGGATGTTTAGATAAGTTGCTCATTTTCCCAAGAGCTAAAGTAGGTTGAGACAAAAAAAAAACCCTTTCTGTGTCTTTTATGAAGAAATTTCATGCACAGATACAGTATTTACTTACCTGGGAAATAAACCGAGCTTGTAGCTAGCAGCTATGAGGATACTCAGGTGAAAGCAATCCTTCTTTCCTGTAGCAGCCCTAAAAATTCCCTCTGACATTGATTGGACATGGCACCTTGCACAATAAACAATGCTACAATTACTTTTCTTTTCTTGAAAAAAACAAGCCAAATCCCCTATGGTATTTTTAAAGTAACCTTAGGCCCAGTCTGGTTACACAGTAAGAACTATTTTGTGGGGCAGACTTCACTTATCAATGTTTGAAGGCTGCAGCAGAGGAAGCAACCTGATCATGACAATGTAGACAATTTGGAAAGAATGGGTTTAATAAAGGGAGATATTGATTCCTTTCCTGGCTTCCAGAAGCTTTCAAAAGAATGAAACAAAAGAATTTCGTAAGCAGTAGAAAAATATATATTCTATAAGATTTTGACATTTTTTGGCCAATGCATTAAAGATTAACCTGTCACTGATGTATGGAACTTCAAAACAAAAGCATATAATTTCTGCTGCTTTACTTATGTTGCCTATTAAACTTGGCCATTTCAGTGCTTACTAAAAGCATGATTTGGTGGTGTGGGGGAAAATTGTTTTACACATATCTAAGTTTCAGTCTGTGTTAAGAGCTTAAGTGATGCATCAGCTTCATCTGAGCATAATTTTCTTTGAAGCCAAATCTTAAATCCCTGCTGATAGAAACTGAGAGAGAAGTTTAGTCCTTGAGACTATGCATGGTGAGAAAGGCACAAAGGTGAAAAAAGACATGGCAGAAAATCACAGCATCAAAGACAGAGGGTCTGTCACAAAGGATGAGGGTGAGTAGTTGAGAGAAGCAGTCAAGCATTGAGAATAATCACTGAACAGCTGGAAAGGCCAAGAGAGACCCTGGAAGTCAGGGAGCATTAGAGAGAGTTTAAGTGTGTCAAAGCTCAGGATACTGCTTCTTGGAATTCACAGAAAAAAGGTGTGAGTCAAGATATTCTCAAATGATTTATAGCTTTAGGGGAGTTTTACTCTCCAAAAAATCTCAGAAATCCAGGTTTCCCACTGGTGCATCTTCTGGATTTTTTTGAATTTGGACCTAAAGATTGTGCCCATCTGTCCTACAGGAACTATTTCAAAAATGCTTCTGGGTCTGCGGACAAATGATCAGATTTCTGGGTGAGTATAGAAACACTGTCAGTGCAATGTCAGGAGTAACACCTGGAGGGTGTTCATCCTGAACAGCTGTGCATGCTTGGTGACTAACCTACGGTGAGAAGCACTCCCCAGCTCCCACAAAACACACCCACAGCAGTAAATTGCACAGCACTTAAGTGGCAATTATATGTCCTCATGCTGTATCCCAGCATTGATGAAGTTATGTACACTGCACAACTTTACCTCTGTGATAAGGAGACACAACTTTTTGGTTTTCCAGGCTTCAGACCCAGTAGGAGCAGGACCATGGACTCCCCAGGTAGTTTGCCACCCTTGCCACAGCAGAATGTACTTTCACCAGGACAGCACTAAGAGAGTACAACTATAACACCCACCCTTTCTCTGATTCTTAATTTAGAAAAAATGTTTTACTCCCCCTCAGCAAAAATTCAGTTTTTGTTGGAAATCAGCACTGCTGTGCTGCAGAAGTCCTACTAGGAAGCAGAAGATTTGGTAATAGATGCCACTAGCTACTCATACCTTCTACGTCCAAGCCTTAGGTTTTGAGGTTCATCATTCATAATGAATGAATTAAGAGAGATGCATACACTTTTCTCTCTGGAAAGTGAACCAGGACATATTGATACAATCGACTCAGCTTTAGCGACCAGTGGGGAAACTATTTATAAACACCCTTCTAAGGTTTTCCTTCATAAATTTTCTGGGAAAAAAAGTATTTGCTATAAATGAATCTTATGTTCTTACAGCTTATTCTGCAACAAACCATTCCCAGCATCAGTTCTGAAATTCTGAATATTGTTAATAAATATTCCAATAAGAATATTTTTTTTCAATCAGTCACTTACTGTATCTATTAAATGCAGGCTGTGGAAATTTTATATCAGCTCATATGTTTGTTGATTTTTTCCTTCTGTTTCCTTATGTTTCTCATTTATAGGACTGTACACTCTTTGAACTGAATCTCCTTATGCCTTTCTGCAACAATTATCATGACTGAAATGTCTGAGCTTGGCCTTTAAAAAACTTAAACAATAACTAAAGAATATTTGCAAAAAGCAAAGGGGGAAATAAACCCAGTCTTGCAACATGCTTTATAATATGTTAATTGGTGGCAACTGAAGATTAGTCTGCCCCACTTATTTTCTGAACAAGTTCCTGCTTGTGTCATAAAATTGTTCTCCCCTTGTCTATTAGAGAAAATAGAATTGCCCTCTCTGGCCCCAGTCTTGCAGACAGCTATATCTTCCACTAACAGTTCCATTAACTTCATTTAAACTACCTGAGAGAACTGACTTAGTTGAGTATGCAACTGACTGGGAAATTGAAACCTTTGTCCTTATACAGTTTCTGGATGATTTTCCTGTCTAGATTTTTCTTCTCTCCAAACCATCAGTAATTACTGGATCATGCAGCTATTTAACAAAATGGTTTGCATTGCTCATTCTCCAATCTGTCTAATTTGATGTTGTCACTGCTAATAATTTCTCATATTGTTAAACTTACTTTTGCTGATAGCTGCAGCCATTCTAGAAATGCAAACTATTTAAAAGCTGAGCTTTATGTAAAATGAAATAGGAAATAATTTCTCGGCCTCCTGGATAGAGAAAAAAATAAGAAAAACATGAAAATATCAGAGGACAATTAAAAATATTTGAAATGTGTTATTGTCATTAAGTCTCATGTTTTTAGACAATATTTTTAAAATTAAAAATTTATCTCATGGTTTCTTGAAATTTGAAGACTGATGAGGCACCTCAACAGGATTGAGGAGTGGGCCCATGTAAATCTCATGAATTTGAGATTTGACATGGCCAAATGCAAGGTTCTGCCTCTGGGCTGGGGCAACCCCCAGTATCAGTACAAGCTGAGTGCTGAATGGATTGAGAGCATCCCCACAGAGGAACTGGGGCTACTGGTGGATGAAAATCTGGCCAACATGCAATGCAGCCCAGACAGCCAGCTGTATCCTGGGCTGCATCAAAGGAAGTGAGACCAGCAGATTCAGGGTGTTGACTCTTCCTCTGAATTCAACTGAGGAATCCTCAGTACAAGAATGACGTAGACTTGTGAGAGCGGGTCTAGATGAAGGCCACAAAAATTGCCAGAAGGTTGGAATACATCTCCTATGAGGAAAGTCTCACAGCTGGGGTTGTTCAGCCTCCGTAAGAGAAGGTTATGGGGAGACCTTACTGTGATCTTTAGATATATATTGGACAATCATAAGAAAGAATGAGAGAGTGTTTTTACCAAGGACTGTAGTGACAGGACAAGTGGCAATGGTTTTAAATTGAAGGAGGATATATTTAAATATATTTATATATATTTAGATAGGCAGCAATTTTTTATGAAAGGTGAGGCACTGGAACAGGTTGCCCAGGGAAGCTGTGGCTGCCCCATCCCTGCAAGGAGTCCATAGCCAGGTTGAATTGGGCATTGAACAACCTGGTCTAGTGCAATGTGTTCCTGTCCATGACACAGGGGTTCAACTACATGATCTTTGAAAGTCCCTTCCAACCCAGACTGTTCTGTGATTCTGTCATAGTGCAATTATTGACATAATTGTACATAATTTATTATTCTCATTAAGAATTCCTCAGAACTTCTAGAAAATTTGCTAAGAAGAAACCCCATAAGCAGTTATAACAAAATAGATCAAAATCAATCATTGAAACTATTTTTTGAAACAAAGATAATCTACTTATTTATTTAATATTCTCAAACACATTTAAGTTTATGAATAACATAACCATTTTCCTTACTCTGCCATCTACTTGTGTTGCGTCTTCTGTATTCATAGAGCATGTGACCTGCNAAAAATTTATCTCATGGTTTCTTGAAATTTGAAGACTGATGAGGCACCTCAACAGGATTGAGGAGTGGGCCCATGTAAATCTCATGAATTTGAGATTTGACATGGCCAAATGCAAGGTTCTGCCTCTGGGCTGGGGCAACCCCCAGTATCAGTACAAGCTGAGTGCTGAATGGATTGAGAGCATCCCCACAGAGGAACTGGGGCTACTGGTGGATGAAAATCTGGCCAACATGCAATGCAGCCCAGACAGCCAGCTGTATCCTGGGCTGCATCAAAGGAAGTGAGACCAGCAGATTCAGGGTGTTGACTCTTCCTCTGAATTCAACTGAGGAATCCTCAGTACAAGAATGACGTAGACTTGTGAGAGCGGGTCTAGATGAAGGCCACAAAAATTGCCAGAAGGTTGGAATACATCTCCTATGAGGAAAGTCTCACAGCTGGGGTTGTTCAGCCTCCGTAAGAGAAGGTTATGGGGAGACCTTACTGTGATCTTTAGATATATATTGGACAATCATAAGAAAGAATGAGAGAGTGTTTTTACCAAGGACTGTAGTGACAGGACAAGTGGCAATGGTTTTAAATTGAAGGAGGATATATTTAAATATATTTATATATATTTAGATAGGCAGCAATTTTTTATGAAAGGTGAGGCACTGGAACAGGTTGCCCAGGGAAGCTGTGGCTGCCCCATCCCTGCAAGGAGTCCATAGCCAGGTTGAATTGGGCATTGAACAACCTGGTCTAGTGCAATGTGTTCCTGTCCATGACACAGGGGTTCAACTACATGATCTTTGAAAGTCCCTTCCAACCCAGACTGTTCTGTGATTCTGTCATAGTGCAATTATTGACATAATTGTACATAATTTATTATTCTCATTAAGAATTCCTCAGAACTTCTAGAAAATTTGCTAAGAAGAAACCCCATAAGCAGTTATAACAAAATGATCAAAATCAAATCATTGAAACTATTTTTTGAAACAAAGATAATCTACTTATTTATTTAATATTCTCAAACACATTTAAGTTTATGAATAACATAACCATTTTCCTTACTCTGCCATCTACTTGTGTTGCATCTTCTGTATTCATAGAGCATGTGACCTGCTTTTGAAGGTCCTGTATCCTCCACACAGAGATCAGCAGCACATTGCTAGGGAAAGTTGCAACCAGGAACACCAGGATCAGGACCTGTTGCACCTGGAGAGGAAGGGTGGTCACATATTTTTAACTGATTCCTGAAAGCACTATTGGATCTAGATATGTAGAAAATAGAGTTTTTTGGATCAAGGCAAGACATTCTATTCTGACCAAAGGCAGACATTTCCATGTATAAACTAGTCACACAAAACTCCTGTTATGTCAGTGAAGAGAGAGCCAGCAGAAAAAAAATCAAGAGAAAACTTATGTTATTCAAAAGCAGAGATTAAACTATTTTGTCACAACNTCCTGGGCTGCATCAAAGGAAGTGAGACCAGCAGATTCAGGGTGTTGACTCTTCCTCTGAATTCAACTGAGGAATCCTCAGTACAAGAATGACGTAGACTTGTGAGAGCGGGTCTAGATGAAGGCCACAAAAATTGCCAGAAGGTTGGAATACATCTCCTATGAGGAAAGTCTCACAGCTGGGGTTGTTCAGCCTCCGTAAGAGAAGGTTATGGGGAGACCTTACTGTGATCTTTAGATATATATTGGACAATCATAAGAAAGAATGAGAGAGTGTTTTTACCAAGGACTGTAGTGACAGGACAAGTGGCAATGGTTTTAAATTGAAGGAGGATATATTTAAATATATTTATATATATTTAGATAGGCAGCAATTTTTTATGAAAGGTGAGGCACTGGAACAGGTTGCCCAGGGAAGCTGTGGCTGCCCCATCCCTGCAAGGAGTCCATAGCCAGGTTGAATTGGGCATTGAACAACCTGGTCTAGTGCAATGTGTTCCTGTCCATGACACAGGGGTTCAACTACATGATCTTTGAAAGTCCCTTCCAACCCAGACTGTTCTGTGATTCTGTCATAGTGCAATTATTGACATAATTGTACATAATTTATTATTCTCATTAAGAATTCCTCAGAACTTCTAGAAAATTTGCTAAGAAGAAACCCCATAAGCAGTTATAACAAAATAGATCAAAATCAATCATTGAAACTATTTTTTGAAACAAAGATAATCTACTTATTTATTTAATATTCTCAAACACATTTAAGTTTATGAATAACATAACCATTTTCCTTACTCTGCCATCTACTTGTGTTGCGTCTTCTGTATTCATAGAGCATGTGACCTGCTTTTGAAGGTCCTGTATCCTCCACACAGAGATCAGCAGCACATTGCTAGGGAAAGTTGCAACCAGGAACACCAGGATCAGGACCTGTTGCACCTGGAGAGGAAGGGTGGTCACATATTTTTAACTGATTCCTGAAAGCACTATTGGATCTAGATATGTAGAAAATAGAGTTTTTTGGATCAAGGCAAGACATTCTATTCTGACCAAAGGCAGACATTTCCATGTATAAACTAGTCACACAAAACTCCTGTTATGTCAGTGAAGAGAGAGCCAGCAGAAAAAAAATCAAGAGAAAACTTATGTTATTCAAAAGCAGAGATTAAACTATTTTGTCACAACTTTTTTTTTTGTTGTTATTGTTGTTGTTTTTTGTTTGTTTACTAACTGGGAAAGAATTCTAACATGGCTAATTTTGAAATATGATCTTACAGTATAAACATATAAAGTTAGATGAGAGAAATCTCATTCATAATGCCTGTGGGGAGAGAGAGAGGTAAACAGTATTAGGAAGGTAGAAAATTCATAGGAACTTGAGATCTTGGAATGGTAAATTGCCATCAAACTCTTCTTCCAATACCTGGTTTGCATCTCTGGTTACAAAATGGTTCTGTTCAAGAGCTACTTCTGCTGACTTGCCCAGGTGTACTGGTTTTGTTCTGTTAATAATTAAGCTAAGGAGAATAAAAACTTTCTAATTCTGGAAGTGTTTCTTCATATTGTAGTGTTGAGAAAGTTGCTCATCAGAAATGTTGTAAATCAGGAAAACATAGTAACTCTTTCTGGTTGTATAAAATATACTGAAAAAGATAATTTAAAAAGTAAAAAATCAATGGAATACCATCAGTTAAACTTCTTGCGATTTACTCATGGAATGCTTCGTTTATTTGAGTTATTTGTTGTATAATGTTAACTAGAAATAATTTTTTTTTCCAAAAAAGGTTGAAAAATTTGGCATATGGGAACTTGGAATCTAGCAGTGTTACTATTAAAAGTCTCAGCAAGCCAGTACTGTCAATTGCTGCTGGTTGTTTTGAGAATACCATTTGGATGACACAATCATAATTTTGTAAAATCCATAATAAGTCTACTCCCTTACCAGATTTTCAGTTGTTCCAGCTTTCAAAAAGCTTTCTTATGCAATTCTTTCCTGCCAATATGAAACCTATAGACTAGTGGACTGTAAATATGAATTATAATCAGCAAACTGTAAATATGAAATGAATACAAATATAGTGAATTGAATGTCAAAAGAAATGGCTTGTTTCTATAGTAGTTGTATCCATTGCATAGCAGATTTATTAAAACACAAGACCACTCCTAACCTTCTGCTATCTTCTTTTTAAAAGAAAATATCTGGTTGGAGGCCTGTCACTAGTGGTGTCTCCCAAGATTCAGTACTGGGCCCAGTATTGTTTCAATTATTTCTCAATGATTTGTATAAAGGAGCAGTGGCCTCCTCAGCAAGTTTGCTGATGACACAAAGCTGGGAGGAGTGGCTGACACCCCAGAGGGCTGTGCAGCTCTTCAGAGGGACCTTGACAAGCTGGAGAGATGGGCAGAGAAGAACTGTCTGAAACTCAACAGAGGAAAGTGCAGGATGCTGCACCTGGGGAGGAATAACCACATGGACCAGCCAGGCTGGTACTCTGTGGAGGAAGACCTGGGAGTCCTAGTGGACAACAAGCTCTCCATGAGCCAGCAGTGTCCTTGTGGCCAAGAAGGCCAATGGTGTCCTGAGGTGCATTAGGAGAACATTGTCAGCAGGTCTAGGGATGTGACCCTGCCCCTCTACTCAGCCCTAGTGAGGCACATTAGGAGTTCTGAGTCCAGTTCTGGGCTCCTCAGGATGAGAGAGACGTGGAGCTCCTGGACCAGGTCCAGGGGAGGGCAGCAAAGATATTTAAGGGATTGGAGCATCTCTATTATGGGGAAAGGCTGAGGGAGCTCAGCCTGGTCAGCTTTGAGAAGAGATGGCTGAAAGGGGACCTCATCACCATCTATCAGCATCTGAAGGGAGGGTGTCAAGAGGATGTTTCCAAGCTCTTCTTGGTGGTGCCAAACACTAGGACAAGAGGAAATGGGCAGAAACTGATGCACAGGAAGTTCCACCTGAATATGAAGAAGAATTTCTTTACTGTGAGAGTGACTGAGCAGTCGAACAGATTGCCCAGAGAGGCTGCGGAGTCTCCCTCACTGGAGATACTCAAGAACTGTCTGGACATAATCTGGTGCCATGTGCTCTGGGATGACCCTGCTTGAGTGGGAAAGTTGGATCACATGAGCCACTGTGGTCCCTTTCAGCCTTACCAATTCTGTGATTCTGTGGATGTGACAAGATCTTTCATAAGTGTTCATTTCCACGGTAACTTTAATATTCCAACAGTTACATTCAGTGACATTTAACATCAGATAAACATCACCAGGCTTTCAACAGACCTATGTTCTGTGTCCATGGTGCACTGAGTCATGTAAAGAAGTCTCTGATATCTTATTATCACACACATTGCAGCTCATGGTGTCTTTCAGTGACCTATTGCTAAACAAATTGTCAAGAACTCTATAATTTTATGAATTGGCATACCATTTCCCAAAAAGATGCACTTCAGTCTGAGTATAATGTAGCTCCATATAAATGTCTAGGTGCAAATTCATAGAAAGCTTCAGCTGTTTTTCTGCTAAGTAAATGGTAGGCAGGTTCTGAGAAAAAAAAATTACAGAAATTCTTTGTAGCTTTGGGAAAAGTTGTAAATTAAATTAATATAAGGGCAAGAGAATTAAGTCGCATAAGAGCCATTTTGATCAACTGGGTTTCTCAGTGGTATCAGAATACTCTGCACATGGATATGCTTCTCCACATTATTCCTTTCATTTTGAAATATTCCTAATCACCACATTACTGTTTTGTAGACTGCCTCTGAAATACATGGAGGCATATTTGACCATGCAGTAGTGTATATTAAGAAAGGATGACAACTCTACATTTTTTATACTATCTCTATTCTATTGAAAACCCATTTTGTTTTGGACTGTTTGAATTAAAATGGACAAACAATGAAAAAATGTTCACTAAGGAATTATCCACTGGGGTTGAGGGCTAGAGTTAATTTAAAATATCTCTTCCATATTTGGATTCTTTCATTAATAGTTGAGAATACTATAAGCTTGAAATAATAATTCTTCTTTATTCAGCTTAAAGTATGTAATGCAGAAAAGACATTGAAAGTTAAAACCACATCTTTTAATTTGTTTGCAGTGTGGACACCCTCTCAGGCAGGGTGAAATAGTCAAAAGAAGATTAAGTACTCCCTGTCTCTGAATATGTTATAAACTATTAAAGGAAGAGGTATTATTCTGAGAGGGCATATGAAAAACAAACAAGTGGAAAAGGTCTTGCAGAGACTACAGCTGTTTTTTTGGTTTTTTTTTTAATAAGAAAACTGCATTGATTTGTATTCCTTCTGGATTTGTTTTGTTTGAAGAATAAATTGGATCTTGAAACAAAGGCCCTGAAGATTCTAGAATAATACTGTTTCCATCTTGGGGTGCTGAAATAGCCCAAAAGCATGTATCTAGTCTTTTACACTATTTGAGTTATTAACAGAAAAAAATGATATTGTTTCTTTCTCATTTACAAACTTTGACTTAGTTAGTGGAATATACCACAATGAAGAGGCTTCTTCTCACATAAAACCCTGCTTTCGACTGTATGCCATTTGACTGGGCTTGTTTTTGGTACACACAACTTTTGCTAATGTTCCCTGTTAGGCATTTATTCTACTGTGACAGACATATTTTTGCAGAATCACTTTCTAAGTGGAAAAGAAAAATTTAAAAATCTTGAATGTTATTAATTATTCTCATTATATATTTTTTTTAATACGTGAAAAAATTCCCTGGTATAGAGATATGAAGGGGGATGTTTCATGCATTTATTTTCCAATTCTTAATTCAACATTTGGTGAACAAGGCTCAGATTTGAAGGAGTTGAAATCGCCATATGACTACATCAGGTATTATGACAGAGACTCAAGTTCTCTATTTGTGTTCTTTTCTTCTTTAGCTTTTCTTATTGACATTTAGAGTCTTAGTATTATTGCATTCTGCTTTCATCTGACTCAATTTTCATAAAACTGGCAGATTTAGTTTGTTGCTTTGTCTGTGATAAAGTATTTGAGAAAATATCAGCTTCCACTGCTTTCATGCCTGTGTGCTTCCTGAAACAACCTCAACTATATCACACATGGGATCTTTATGGTCCTTTTATACTTCCTTTGAGATTTATAGAATCATGGGGTTTTTAAGGTTGGAGAGACAATTAGAATATCTAGTTTGATATCTTCTGTACTAAAGGCAATAGCCCATTTCTTGCAATATTGTTCTTTATCACAGCATCTGTGATCAGTTTTACTTATTTGTCATTATTTAATTTGATTATTAGGTTTTAAAAGGGTAACCATCTTTTAACATAAGTAAAAAACCCTGACACAAAAAAAAAGTAAAGGTTTCAAATAGAATTTAATATAATTTGCTTCAAAATACTTATTATGTAATACCTTTACACTGTAAAGCTTCCTTCTGAGTACAAATTCGTATTAGAACATGTAGTTTGTCTTTCTTGCCTAGCTGCTGACATTTTAACAAGATGATATTTACTGCAACTTCTTGCTTATCACATTAATTTCTAATGTCATCACAATATTTCCTTTGAGAAGCTTTAACACTTTGGAAAGCCACTGACATTTCATCTGTCTGAGTGGAGTAAGATATTTCTGAATTCAAAATAAACTGTAAACTGACAGTGGTTTCATATGTGAAATTTTTTCTAGGGTTCAGTTATTATAACGTGTATTTGGTTACTGATAGGATTATTCCTGCCAAAATAAAAGTAACATTACTGTGTTCAATGAACTCTTAATGAAGTTATCACCTACTTATCAAAGAATGTTTCTTTTCTGATACATGCATTGCATCTAATTTTCTAAGAAATATCCCTGACAATGCTAAGAGGATAGATTCTGTATTCTAATTCTGGCATGTTAATGTTAAAAGTTCACTTGTGAATTTTTATTTGCTTTTTGCCAGTGACTTTGACATGTCAGGGACATATTCTACTTATGAATAAATCAGTGAAAAAAACTCTGGCCTCTCTATTTGAAGAACAACTTTTGTTTGCCTAGTGCAAGTGTTTAAAGAGCCAGTTGATATCCAACCCATAGGCTACAACTCTTAAATTTTTTGCTATAACTATCTTGTTTTCTTTTTTCTTGGACTTAAACCACCACTACATCTGTGTGATTCTTAAGGAATTTATCTTTTTCACATCACTATGTTGAAGTATTTTTTTCTTCTCAAATTCAGCTCAGATTTCCTGAGTTGGCTTCGAAAGTTGGGGTATGTTGATCCCAGTTAGCAGCTAAGGCCCCACAGAGCAGTCCATACACCTCTGCCCCAGCAGGATGGGGAATAGAATCAGAAGAACAAAAGTGAGAAAAATCTTGTGTCTTGACATAACGACGGTGTAAAAGGAAAAGCAAAAGCTGCATGTGCAAACAAAGCAAAATAAAGAATTCATTGAATAGCTGCTCTGAGCAGGCCAGCGTTCAGCCATCTCCAGAAAAGCAGGGCTTCAACACGTATGGCAGTTTTTTGGGAAGACAAAAGTTATCAGTCCAAATACCACTCCTTTCCTTCTTTTCCCCCAGCTTTTATTGTAGAGCTTGATATTGTATGGGATATACCTTTGGTCAGTTGGGGTCAGCTGTCCCATCTGTGTCTCCTCCCGTGTCTGCTAGTGCCCCCTCCCCAGTCCACTAGCTCAGGAAGCAGAGTGAGAAAAAGGAAGAAAAAACATACCCTCAATGGGTTTTATTGGCGGGGTGGGGGCACTGTGAGAAGCAAAAACAGCCTTGGTGCTGTTCAGCTGCTCAGAAGTAGCCAAAGCACTGGTATGTTAACAACTTTTGGCCACAGATTCAAACCACCGCACTGTAAGGGATTCCATGAAGAAAATTAGCTCCATCCCAGCCAGATTCAGCACAAAAGTCAATTTCCTTCATGTTTTTACTGGGCCTGATTATTAGAAACTTTGATCCATATCATTCCACCTACAGTAGAAAAAGTAGAATGTAGCTACAACTAACAGCTGAGTTTTTAAGCGGTTAATGGCATTTAACTTTATTGGCCCAAGAAGATTATGGATTTCAGCTCTCACACTTCTCAGGCAAGTATTGTACCATGTAAATATACCATGGTGGCCTCCTCTTTCCCTTGCAGAGCTTTTCAGACGTAGGTCAGCCCTTTCATATTTTTGGACTTGGTTCTTCTTCTTCCTCATTACATCAACACTCTGCATCTGGCAAGCTCAAGCATTTAGGAAACTAACTTGATTTTTGTCGGGTTTAGGCTGTGGATTCACAAATAGACTTGAGTGTTGCAAGACAAGTACAAGGTTTTAGCACAGTTTCTCAGTGATCAGAGTATTTGCTCAAGACCTGATTTCTGTGTTTTCTCCAGCCTCTGCCTTTCCAGGATCAGAAGCTGTGCCTTTTCAATATACCATTCAATAAAATACTATGAATTGTGCTGCACTTGATGATAGGCTTATGTTCCTCTTTCTTGAACCAATATGAAGCAGTGTATCAGGAGAAACACGTTGCACATAGCAGAATATTGCATGTCAGAAAAGGCAGAGAGAAGAAAGAACCATCATGCAGTGAAAGCAAGCCTGTGTTGCAGCAAACAAGCTATTATCAGGCGATTTTTCAAACTAAAGCAACTATATTATTTAGAAATTATATTCATGAGCTCTTGTTTTAGAATTCCCAAATTTCCTTGCCCCTGTGTAAAAAAGCAAAAAAAATAAAGTCTGATTTGTATCCGAATTAAATTAATTTTGGTAGGATGAACTACCTAATAAGCTGGAATTGGGAGAGGATATTTTTTCTTTAACTACATATTTTTCTTTAAATAATTAGTTCTGAAATACAATTTTTAGTTAGAGTTTCTAGAGTTCCACTGATTTCAGTGTCTTTTTCATAGATTTAAGGGTATCATCAGCTTGATTGGTTACCTTACAGATTTAAGGGTATCATCAGCTTGATTGGTTACCTTACAGGCCTAAAAGAGCTTTCTTATATTGACATTTTTAATGTCTTTGTTATTGTCTAATAATGTCTACTATTAAGTAGAAAAGCAGAAAAAGGCTGTGAGATAGAAGCCATCCTGTTTTGGAGCTTCATTAGCCCAAATAAATCCTGTTGCATGTAAATTATCTGAGCAACTCAGAGCAATTAGCTTTTCATTTTAACTTGAGTGTTTTAGTGCAGATTGGTAGCTAATCAAGCTGGGAAATTTTAATAGAGTATGTAAAAAATTGTTTATGAGTAGTACTGTAAACAAGCATTGCAGATAGGTCTGTACCTGCTTTACTGCTATAATAAAATAAGCAGTGAAATCAGCATTGCATCCATTTAGGTGTAATTGTACAAATTGCCAGCTAATCAGAGTGAGAAAATTGAGCCACAGCTCGGGAGAACAATGCTGTTTGCTATTAACTTGGTGTTTAACTATGTATTTAAAGCATTTGGAGATGAAGTCTTTTTTTAAAAATAAACATATATTTATTTTGTTGTAAAAAGCATGCCTGATTCTAAGTTGGTTTCATTAGTGTAATCAAGAAAAAATTCCACTGACATTTGTGAAGTTAATTCAAACACGAACTGATGTAAGCAGTATGAGAATCAGCACCATTTACTTTATTGTTTTATCCTGTGTTAAGCCACAGACATTTCATTAAAAATTCAAGACTGGTCAAATGCATAAAATTCCCAGAAATAAACAGCTCAGTGTATCGAGCCAGCTGCAGTCAGCAGTTCAATGGATTTTGACATGGACAACACAGAAGGGACTTAAGTGGAGCCATGTAAGCCTGGCTCAAAGGCTTCTGGAGTTTTCAACAAGTTCAAAAAAGCCTGAGAATTCATAATATAGGGAAGCATTGACTTGATGCTTCTTTCCTGTCAATTCTATTTTGTTTAAAGATTTACATGCTCTAGTGCTGTGCATCGTTGTGAACTATCCAGCCTTCTGAACGCCACCTGATGGTTTTGATTTTTAAGAGCTATGCCACAAAGTAAAGCTCACACATATTGATATGTCAAAAAACATCTAAATACTGGTGTCATTTACCCATCCCACAGCAGTACTTTTGGAAGGTTCTGCTGCTCTACCTAATATCTCTGTATGTTATATCTACTGCATAAAAAGAAATGACCTAAAATGCATGTAAAAAAAGATAATAATCTAATAATAATGTATTCATAATGCTGGAAAGAACTGCCATAGGTTGCCTAGTATTTTAAATATCCCAGACAGGAGGAATGTTCCCTCAATTCTTTCGAACAGATGTTAGTTCAGGTCACAAGAAAAAAAAGGTGATGCGATGCCACAGTCTCACAGGAAGCTTCACTAGTATTACCAAGAAACACTGTTTTTTAAATGTAAATTTATACATTTTTGAGGCTGAAGCCACTTGTTATTTATTCTATCCCCTGTGGTCAAAAATAGAATATTCCTTTCTTTCCAACACCAGCCTTTTATATTTTTCACGATAATCTCCATCCACCTCAGTCTTCTTCTGGCTAAACAATTCTAATTTTTTTCAATTTTTTCTCATAGGTCATGCTTTCTAGACCTCATATAGACCAATATTCTAGACCAAGAATTCTCATTTCTCTCCTCTATACGCTCTGCACCTGATGTTTCTGCCTTGGGGCCTTAGAGGTAATAAGAGGAAAAAAATATGAAATGCATCTTACAGAAAACACCACTTTCTCTATATCTATGATAATCTCTGGGTGGTGGTTGTTTTTTGGTTTAGTTTTTTTTGGGGGGCGGGTTGTTGGGGTGCTTTGAGTTTGTTTGGTTAGGGTTTATTTGGAAGCATTTTGACTCATGTTCTGGTCATGATCTACTACAACCTCTACATGCTTTTATACAGAACTATTAACTAGCCAGATGCCTTTGAAACAAGTTTATGCAAATGATTCATCACTTGGAACTTGCTTGTGTTGAATTTCATGCAATTGTTTGTTTGAATTTTCAAAATAAATTTTAATTTTCTTTAAATCCGGCAACATACTGGCTACCCACGTTGGCTTAAATTTTGTGGAATGATTAATAAGAACAGTCTGCATTTACTTGACCAGATTACTGGTGAATATCCTGAATGATACCTCACTCAAGACAAGAGGAATTTAATTTGGCAAAGGAAACAGACATATATATTGAAGCACATAGATTTTCTTAATACACACACACATACAGAGATGTATAAGTGTGGATGTATATTTAATAAAGTTCTTTTCAGGTTTTATATATGAAAATATTAATATTCAATACAAAGATAATTAAGAATGAACAGAAATACAGGTTGAGTTGTGCCTGTTTCCTCGCTATTTGGATATTTAGTTAAGATTTAGTAAGTCTGACCTTAGGTTACTCACTTGACTCTTCACAATCACCCCTGCCATTTCATTACTGCCATAGTCTAAATTATTTCAACGCCCATTTCAATCTAAGAAATCTGCAGGGAGAAATGCAGTAACAAGGATTGTGTAACACTGTGACATCTACATTATTGTAACGGGCAAAAAGTTGTTAATAAGAACTAGCTAATGATTGGCAATGGAATAATAGATCAGTAATTGTACAGCCTTGGGGTAAGTCAGAGAGAACAAAA
>VXAX01003731.1:1400321-1429559 GCA_013399835.1 Leptocoma aspasia | reverse complement strand
AAAAAAAAAAAAGAAGAGAAGACTGCTGTCAGTAATCAGACACCATTACAGCTCTTTAATTATGTTGTGGGCACCATTATAAAGCCAGACTATAGCCATACCTTATCAGCTTTGCTTCATAGTAGCTCATCTATATAATCCTTCTTTTTTACAAGAAGTCACTCTTCAAATAAAAATTTGAATCCCTAATATGTATTAAAAATTATATATACATACACATATAAAATTATTTTTATATTAAAACCATCAAAGGTTATGTTGCATAGGCAAGGAAGAAAATGAATGGCACAAATGCAATAACATTTCTCTCCTATGACTGAATGGCAAGTTAGCAGAAATATAATTCGGTCAGTGGATTCCCGTGAATTGCTTAAAAGAGAAATAAGAAATTGGGTTGCATGCTTAAAGATTGGAGTACAGTATTCATTATTGAAATACTTAGCACAATAAATCTGTGATATTTTAAGAAGATGATTGTCATTTTATAGATCTCCCGCAAGACTTGATTTTTAGGACACTATTTTCCTGCCTTTAGAAATTGCCTTTGTACAGTGACTGAAATAAAGCTCAAATCAAATTAAAACAGGATCTTTTGAGGGAATATGGGAATGGCTGGGAAAGAGTAAGATACAGGGGTAACGACATAAATAAAAATCTTTTAAGGTAAAAAAAAAATTAGAAACAGGATTTCTAATTCTATCTAGAACAGATACAACAAGCAGAAGGGGAACTATGATAGTTCAAAATCAAATATATATTCATACCATGAATAGAAACTATAAAAAATGGGGCTATAAAAAAGGGATCTCTTCTGCAAGTAGAATTGTTTAATGTAGAATCATCACAATGATAACCTACAAAAATATATAAGCAAACAATCCCTGCAGGAGGACTTACACTTCTTTGTTTGCAATACACAAGGAAAAAAGGAAAACTGATTTAAATGTAAGAGTTCATTGTTCACCACATACTTGCACTAACAGATTTTTTTGAAATTATTTTAACACCAGAAATTAACTCCAGAAAGTAAAACTTATTTTACTACTTTTCTCAGCAGTTCCTGGATGAGTTACTGCTGCAGCATGAAAATAGAGTGTAATGTGTAGTAAATATGAAAAAAAATGGGCCTGAATGGCCCTCCTATCTACTTCCTTATGGATCCTATATCATTTGATAGTCAGAAAGGTATCCTATGAGAGCCACTAGTCATCAACAGACTGAGGTGGTCTTAACCAGACTGGAGCACCAGAGAATACTCTGAGTATTCAAATGGAAAACTACCATAGTGTGATCATGTTGGGAACCTACTCCCATGTATCAGTCAAACTGAAGTGGTCTGGAGAAAATAACAAACCAGGCTCACCAGGCAATAAAGATAACTATCTATGAGTGCAGGGCTCCAGAGCCCAGGTTTGTTGGCTGTGTGCATGGCCCAGCTCAAATACAAGCAGTAATGGCTAGATCTTCCAGTGCCACTTGACATAACTGGCAGCTTATGACCTGAAATTCTAGGTACTCTCTGCCTAAACACTTAAATACTTTCTATCAATCAACCTCAGTTTCCCTTAACAGTGACAAAGTGCAAAAAGCAACAGAAAATGACCAACAAAGCCAGCGAAAAAAAGTCACCTTCTCATTTAGAACCCATTAGCACCTGGTCTTGTCCCAGCTATCGTAAAGGATAATTGAATTGTTTAAATTGCAGCTGGATTGTTTTAGCAGAATTTTTCCCCTACTGTCATTATTGAGTGATCCTTAACTCCCATAAGGGTAATTTAAAATGAAAGTCAGCCTTTGTGTTGCATAAAACTGAGCCCAGTTGCTTTATAGTGAGTAAATAAATGATGGAGTGCTTTAATCATTGATGTTTTACACCTGAAATCTGCTACATAAACTGCAGAAATACTTCTATGCTCTGCTACATATGTCACTTATATTTTCTACATTAAGTGTTTAATTAGATTGGCATCCGAGAAGCTAACTCAAATCCCCTTATTTTCATCTGGTGTGAACTAAATATTGACACTAGATCTCTGTGAATACTAAAAACACTGTGATTAAAGATTAAAACGATTGCCTTTGCTGAGCATTATCATGCTTCCTCTTAAACTTCTGACCTCTTTCCTGAACTCCACACTAAATCAAAGTAATTTTTATACGCACGCGATTAACAAAATAAGACTAATTATTTTCCAAGGTATGTTATTTAGTGGAAAGTATAGATAAGATAGTAACATACCCCTATTAGCACTTAATAGGAGGCAATAATGATGGACTCTCCATTGATCAGCAAAGGAAAACATGCAACACACCATTCTTTGATTACTGGGAAGATTGCTTGCAGCATCTTCCTCCTTACAACTGCTCTTGCATTTACTGGGATCATGCGTCTTGTTTAATGATATAATTCATAAAATTAGTACCCCCTACTTCTTTATTTAGTATTGTAATGTCAACCCATCAGCTTAGCCAGGTAAAATGATGAAAAAAGGTGGTTGAGGTCCTGTTATGTTCGATGAAGACCATTAGATACTTTTAAGAGCTTAATTGTTCCTCTTGATATGTAAACTTCCCAGGGGAACCAAGACCACTAAGAGCAGGGTGTGATTAAATTCAGCGAAACTGGTCTCCAGATTCTGAATCCGTGGCTTAATAGTTATCAGACAATAATTTTTATCTATTGAGAAGTCAGCATGGGGGACATCTTCTCCTGAAGACAAATCCTTAACTCAGTAAACCCCTATGTCCTTTGTAAAACCAAGAAAAATTAAGTATTATATACAGTAATTCAGTGATGGGGCAATTGAGTCTGTGTCTAAAAATGTTCTCAAACTTGGGTATGAAAGACAGGCTGTCATTTTTTTGGAATGTAGAAATCAGAAGAGAGGGAAAGGGTCTATAAGTAAGCAAGAAGAAAGAGTTCAAGAGCCTGGTCTCCAACACATACTTTGTGCCTCATTGATCAGATGAGGGAATTTAAATTAACCTGCAGAGGGGAATTTCTGTTGCCTTCAGGGTTACATAGCTGCAGTACTGTGGGGTTTCTAGTACTTTGTAATTAGGTACATTTAAATGATTATTTTTAGAACCCTAAATAGATGTTTTGGATTTTTTTCCTAAGCAGCTGCACACTGTTAAGCCATTCCACAGAGTTTTAAATATATGAGGCTGAGAAAAGCTTGGATACAACCAGTGAATACTTGAAAATTAGGTGACATAACTGTCATGCAGTATATGTAGCTCAAAATCTAAGAATAGCAGCTTATTACTCTCTTCTTCAATAGCTACTGACAGTCTCAGTCACAAAAGGGTATGTAAAGTGTGAACCCTGGATATGGCACTGAATTGTGGCAGAGGAGTCAGGAATGTTCCTTGAAGCCAAGTAATGGGTACAAAGATGACTCTGATGGCTCCTCTGCCTAATAGGACATAACAGGAGAGGCAGAAGGCAGTTGAAGCTACTTAATAAAGGTTTAGCAGAACCTAGAGGGGAGTGTTGCATTTTGGATCAAAACTTGATTTTTTGGAGGATTTTCTATAGGCGTATGAAATTAGATCAATTTTTTTCCAAAACTGATTTGGTCAACACTGAGAAAATGTCATATATATATATATATATATATATATATATATATAAGGGGTCACCTGCTGGTAAACAGGGGGAAGCTGCTCCTTTTCCTAAGGGAGCTCATCCAGCTATAAATTTAACAAAACTGCCTGGCCCTATGTAGTTTTCAGTCCCTGGTGCTACAATTATATTAGTTAATAAAACAGCTGTAGCTAAAGTAGACCCATGCTGCACCTATAATTGTAGAAGCACAAAAAGCAGACTTTAATTGTTCAATCTTTTGAACTCAAACAGGAACAGATTAATATAGCATAATGTGTGAACATTTTTTACCTAATAATCCAGTAAAAAGTTACTACCACTGCTGGTCATGGGCCTTATACTTATTGTGCCTGATGCAAACAGTGTGAAGTTCTAGTTCTGGCTTGTGAGGCTGAATATCAAATTGTTGTGAGAAATGGTTGACATGGACTTGATGCCAGGTGTCTCGTGTTATGATGCATAGTTTAAGTGCCCATTAATAGCAAAGACCTTGAAAATATGAACACTGGTTGAGGGTAGCATCCTCAGAGCTATTAACAACACACCAGTGGCTAGTAAGTGCTCATTGGAGAAATGCAATCTACTGAGCTGTGAGAATATTCCTTTTGCTCTAGGAAAAGCAGCAGTAGCAGATGAACACAGGATAAGGAACCTGCCACAACCTGGAAAAGTAATATTCCCCAAGAATCAGACAGGTAGTAGAATGGAGTTGATGCTGAGGGGTGAGAATTCACTAGCCTTATGAAAGATCCAGAATTCGGTGGGTGTGGAGAAGACATCCACTGAAGATCCATTTTACCTTTACTGTGGAGACTAAGGACATCCAAGACTGCTGCCATCAGTGCTAATTAGGTGTCATCAAGACCTTGGTGTTGCATTTTTGCAGCTGGTGTCAGCTGTGACTGCTAAGGACTGACTACTTTGAATATATATTGGTAATTATAATGACTGATACTAGGAGCTAGCCACTAGGAAGGGTGTTATTAATGACTTCTAGTCCAGGAAAGTTTAAAACTGGACTAAAGTACCAGTCTTCAAAAAACTCACTTTCTTTAATTTTTACTTCTGTAAAAGTATATACTTCTGTATATATTTGGCCATTAAATAGTCTCTGTGACTGTTCTCTTGTATTGATTTCTACAAGTGATACCTTGTGTGAAAGATTGTTCTCAACAGTCAGCTTGGATCCACCTTCTTTGTGGAGGTAGACAACAGAGGTCACTGTGGGGACAGGCAAAGCACTTGAATTTAGAATGCAAAACTACTTCCAGGTTGGGAAAAAACAAACAAACAAACAAAAAACCAAACCAAACAAACAAAACCAGAAGAGATAATTTCTTAGGGATAATCTAAGAGTTCTTCATGCTAACAAGGAGAATGCAATTGTTTGTTCCATACTTTTTGTATTTGTCTATGTACCTGACTAGCACTGGGACTAAAATTTCTCAAATTTTTTTTCAGTATGCAGCAGTTCTGTTGGGTCAAAGAGCTAACCTAAAGTAAAAGACATAAAGTAAAAGACATGCAGTGATGTGGCTATGTTCCTGTAGATATATGTGCATATACCAAGTTTGCTGGGAGTAGAGTATGAGGTAAAGCTGCTTTCCTGTCCACTGTTCTTTGCAAAGACTCCTACTCCTGTTTTTAAGCAAAGAATCTGCATATAGCTTCTGTTGAGGTACTGCTTTGGGGGACTTCAGGAATCTTCTACAATTGGAAGCTAAATTCTTCTAGGAGACAGAGTAGAGAAATAATTCTGAACATCCTTATTTCTATTTCTGCTTGAGAAGTAGGTACAATCTAGTTTATAAACCAACTTAAAATATGTGTGCTATTTCGAGTCTGTATTATGAGGTATTGCAAATATGGGAAACACTACAGAATTTAAGTTAAAAGTATAAAATACAGTTTATGTGTTATAGTTATTGCATTGTTGGGTATCAGAGTGGTACCTCTTACACATCCAGTTAACTTGGATCATTAATTCCTTGGGGAGTGAGAAATTTCCCCAGGCACTCTTCTGCAGAGGCAACTCACTGAACATGAGGCAAGCTGAATGACTGAGATCCCACATCCTTCACAACAAAGTATTTGAGCAAATGTTGCAAAAGGTTTCAAAGTGGCTTCAAGAAGGCTTTTGGAATATTTCCCTCAGGCAGATTCTGCTCTGGCTGTACTAATTTCATCTGTGCAAACATGTTGATTAAAACCCCCAGTGAAGAATCTGTCCCTTCCAGAATTTCCCTTGGGTGTTTCCTGCTGTAGATTTATCAAAATTGTACCTTGATAAGGCACTTTAAAATGGTCAATAGAGACTGTTGCAGCAGCTGTAGAAGTAGTCATGCAGGCCAGGCTTTTTTATATAGGGAAGAGAGTTAAGAGAGATTTTATGAGTAGTTAAGATGGCAAATAACTGGAGCAGCGATGTAGAACCAGGGACCAGCTGGAATTTACAAACTGAGCAGAATAAAAATTTTGGAAGACTTATGTGATCCAGCTGAAGACACTATCGGTAGGATGCATGCAACAGAGATTTCTGTTTCCGTCTGTAGAGCAACTCACTGTCCTGTTGTTGATTCTCATTATCCATGCAAAAGTTGCCCGGTGTCCAGAACACAGAATTTTTTTTTTTTTTTTAACACTCTGTCTCTTTGTGTCTGTGCTACATGGTTCAGATCATCCAACAGCTAATTTCCACATAAAATCTGCCACACAAATAACTAAATGTTTCCTAGCAAAATATGAGCCAAGCCTTCCAGCTGCAAAAGAGCAATTATAAGTGGCTGAGCCTATCCAGCATCAAGGTCACTTGGACTGTGGCAGTTTATTGTTTTGTTCTGCAGGTACAGCCTGGGGACAGTTGCAAAAGGCTAAAGTGTTCATTTCAGAGAGTTCTTTGGCCCTGTGGATGTTTTCACCTTAGCTGCCAAACAATTAACAATGTGAGAAACTCTTGTAGACCAATTATTTTTAAAGGGAAAGACTGCTGTATCTGAAGGTTTAATGAGCTCACCTAGATAATTATACACTTTGCTATTCTGACTGAAACTACTTGTAACTGCCCCATCTCCACAAGCTGGAGATATTTCTCTAAGAAAACATGGGTTAAAAATATTTATAATCAATTTATTTTTAATAAGTGTTTTGAGATTTCTACTGTTATAAAAGAATAAAGTTAATCCAAAACAATTCAGACTTTTTTTGTAATCTACCATATGAAATATTGTTGGTTATTGCTCCACAATACAAGATGTACATCCAGTAAAGCAGTGACAATCTGTACTATATTGTTTGAATAGACAGAAGCATAGACAGTTCAAGGAGTACTATCGTATACTCCAGTGGCACTTTCAATATAGAGGTTAGCTTACATTGTTGGGAAAAGTATATTACTTTTGCCTAGTATCTGAGACAGTTGAAATATTTTCCTATATTTTGTCTCTAATTAGAGCCATAAAGCATAATGAAGACTTGTCAGAAGAAAATACTTCCAGGGAGCTTGTGATTGTCCAGTTGTACTTAAAATATTTCTTCATCTCTGATGACAGGTCAACATTATACTTTATGTTTGTAATAAAAGAATGGCATATAATGATCCATTTTTAGAATTAATCAGCAAAACCAAGAACTTTCCAATTAGTT
This sequence comes from Leptocoma aspasia, assembly GCA_013399835.1. Classification (NCBI taxonomy): domain Eukaryota; kingdom Metazoa; phylum Chordata; class Aves; order Passeriformes; family Nectariniidae; genus Leptocoma; species Leptocoma aspasia. The sequence goes on along the minus strand of VXAX01003731.1, from coordinate 1,422,307 downwards.
CGTGTATCTAAGGGATTCACACCATTCCCTGACTTCATCTTCTCAATCACAGTTATGACTTGGCTGATGGGATGAAGGAGCTTGATAAATCAAGTGTCCATTGGGATACTTGCAGGAAACATGCATGGTTTCATGTGATTTCCTTGCTGACTGTAGTGAACATAACACTTTTTTTGTGGTAGTCAAAACCTAAGTAGCTTTTATGAAGCAGCTTTATGTGTAGATTTAAGTGCTTAAGTCCTCCTTAATTTTATTGAGATTCCTGGCAGATCCTCTGATGGCAGGGACAGATTTAAAGCTGTTTCTTATTAAGTAGGAGTCTTTAAAAAAAAATAAGTTCCCTCATGTTAGAAGAAATTGGTCAAGTTTTTTGAGGTCAGTACTGGGTGCAGGTTCCCTGGTGCTGGACACAGCCAGTTCCAGACAGCTCCAACCCACCTGGCTCAGGGCATAGCTAAACCCACAGCCCAGGTGGGGGCATCTTGGCAGAAAGATGTGAAGAAAGGGAAAAATAGTACCATACTGAAGGTTGTGAGAGAGAGGAGTGAGAATATACAAGAGCAACAACTCTGTAGACACTGAGGTCACTGAAGAAATAGGGGCAGGATTTGCTCCAGGCACTGGAGCAGACATGCCCCTGCAGCCTGGGAAGAACACCATGGGTAGCAGACATCCACACTGCAGCCTGTGGAGGACCCCATGCTGGAGCACAGAGACATCTCCTGGAGGAGCTGTGGCCCATCAAGAGCCCATGTCAGAGCTGGGAGAAGGTATGAGAGGGAGGGAGCAGTGAGGGAAGCAGCTATGAGCGGAGCAGAGCCCCACTCCCTATCCCCCTGCACTGCTCCGGGGTGGAGAGTCGGTGCCACGTGAGTGAAGCTGAGGCTGGGGAAAAGGAAGGGGCCTTTCGTGTGTTTTAGTTTTTGTTTTATTTCTCGCCATCCCATGAGCATAAGCAGCATAAGCATTTTTCAAATAAGCAACAATACCAGAAAATTCCTAAAGCTAATGTAGGCGTTTGCAGTAACTAAGTTATTTAGTCATTTTAGTTATTATTTTACTTTCAGTAATATATATTCTACTAGAACTTTAATGTTTCAATTCTGAGTCATAATCTTGTCCTTTGTTTGGCACAAGCTGCATTTCTCACAACCATTTTAAAGCGTCAAGAGAGCACTCCCTGTGGAGCAGGTAGATATTTTTCAATTATTCAAGGGCCTTTTTCTGTCTTCTGATAACTTACTACTTTTCAGTTTTGGAGGAAGCTTTGATATTCCTATTAGATTTTACTTTCCTTTTGTATCACCAAAAATAGCCAATGAAAAAATTACATGTCTTTTGGAATGAAACTTCATGTCTGTTTCTTTTCTAAAGAAATCTTCAAAGGTTAGTTTTGTACATGTCATATTCCATGTAATATTTTGTATATTTTTGTTGTCTTGTTTCCTCACTTCTAAGCTCTGTGCTGCTCTAAAAATGAGTCAGGAGTGTGGGTTCAACTGCAGCACTAAAGCTTTCTCTCCTGGAGAAACCACAAAATCTTGCCATCCTCAAATGCAGGCTAAATGCTCTGCCTTTGTCCTGGTTTCACACAGGAAGAGATTTGAAGATTTGAGATTTTTCTCAATGTCACTGAGCAAAATGCTGTTCTTTGTGCCACCACAGTACGTGCAGCAAAAATCTATTAAAGCAAGAGGAGTTAAACGCAATTCATGCTGGGGAAACAGAAAATGTTGCCTAATAATTGTATGTGAATTAAGATATATATATATATATTTAAATAAGCCTTAATTTAAAAGGGCACATTGCAAAAAAGAAGTAATTTCTTTCTTTACTGTAAACACTAAGATAATACAGAAAGAAAATGCAGTCTGGTATCTGGTAATACAGACTTATAAAGGCCTTCATAATGAGTTCAATGATTATATATATCTAAGAGAAGTGTAATAACTGGACTTGGAACAGGGATGGTAGATACATCATTAATTCTTGGTTCTTATGCTGTAATTTTTATTGGACTTCATCTCTCACACCCTGGAAAAAAAAATGATATAAGGTTTAAAGAGAGTGTGTACCCCATTAGGAGAGCTGGAGAAATTATTTCAGTCTGAAACTAGAGTACATGCTTTTTCTTTAGTTAGTATCTTTCAAAAGGTATCACATTCTGAATAAAATTTGAATTGGATTATAGATAGCAAACTGAAGTATAAATACTAAGTATTTGACAGAGTATTTTATAGTTAAGTGGTTTAGAGTTGGCAAGATTAATGGAGTGTATTAAGAACTGCATTGTTCCATAGCAGGGATGAAATACATCCAGGTTCTGTGTACACTGCGGAAAAAAAATAGTTACATAATTGTGCAGAAAGTGGAAGCATCAAGGAAACAGAAATCCCCTAAAGCCTCTGCTCTGTTTTTTACTTTCAGCGAGAAATTTGGGATTGTCTAGCTTATCAAGTCTACCATTCACTTTCATTAGTTAAGCTGTTTCAAAATCAAAAAAGGGTGGCAAATACTTACCTAAAGGAGTGGTGGAATTGGTTTATTTGTGTTATGAGGCCTATAACCTATAAAGACACATTTCAGGCAATTGTACAGAATTATTTCCAATTTTAAAATTGGTATATGTGTAACAGAATTTATGAGTACAGGAGGTTGTCTGGGCATTGCACACACCTTGTGAATCATTCAGGTGTTTACATGTGGATATCTAATGCCCAGGGCAGCTCAGGTCACTTTAAGCAGCCACTTTTAAAAAGGTATGGGTCATCCACAGCTCCCATATTGTATCTGTTATTGTATTAATGTGGATACTTTGGATACCTAGGGGTTTCCTTAAGGCTTTTTTTGACCTATCTTTTACAAATAAATCCTGTCCTTGAAGCATGTGTGGTCCTACAGCTTGTATTTTTGTCACAATGGAGGTCTTGACATTCTTAGTAGAGCTGTGTGGCTATAATAGTCACACAATATAGCTTCCTCAGATGAAGTTATATTTCCTCAAAGTAATTTTTTGATAACAATTTTCATGCTTTCCATTAAATTCATCAGCATTGTTTGATGTACAACAGTAACGGTGCGAATGTGTTTGCTCTACTTGGTTTATATTCTCACTCAATGGCAATAGTAGAAATTATTTAGCTATGTATATTTCTGAACAATATATTAAGATTATATATCAAAGAACTTAAATATTGTGAGTCCTATTCAGATGTAGAAAATAATAAGAATGCAAGAAATTCAGAAGAAATTATTAGGTTAAGCTAACAGTTCTGAAGTTTTCTTGCTTCTACCTGACCTAAGTAGTGCAACCTTTCTACATATAGCATTATGCACAGCATAAACCCATATAGAATTATTGCATTGTTACTCTGATAGTATTTAGTGTCACTATGGTTGGTGGAAATCCAGAAATCTGTTTATCTATGCACTTTAATGATGAAAAGTATATCAGAAGAGACTTAAAATATTTTAATTTAGCGGAGAAAAAGATACAGGTGGGACAATTTACCACTTATCAGTAAAAGACCCAATGATGGTGCCCTGAAATGTGCTAATGTGTGCATTCTCATTTCTGATGCAAATGCACAAGGTGCCAAACTGAAGGATTGATATCCTGTTGGCTGCAGTTAACCTGTATTCATAAAGAATGAGAAAGAAAAAAATAATCTGCAGGTTTTTTGGCATTTTACATCAATATATAAGAATTCACCTTGACTGTATAATCACATATGGATTTTTATAATCAAGCATCTACCTCTTTTTTTTTTTTACAGAGAAATATAAATTATATTTTGAAACTGTTACCTACATATCTCTGTAAAAATCACTTTGCATGACTCTTCGCATGGTTCACACATAATTTCAGACTTATCTACTGCATTGCAAATGTAAAAAATTTACCTTACTAGCGTTGCTAGTAAGGTAAAACCTTACTAGTTTTTACCTTACTAGTGTTGCTAGTAAAGGCTTAACAAATTTGAAAAACAGGACGTTATTATTCTCAGACTGGTTAGATATGCCAGATGGGATTCCACCATATGTTTATGAGAAAAATAAGTTCCTATTTTTGTTTTAGTTGCTGACACAGTGTCTGAAATCTTATGTTGTATCCCTATATGATCTCCTTGTCATACTTTGGAAACAGTGCAGTATATTTACAAGTTTTTTACAATTATATTGCAATGCAATCATCATTTATATATTCTTTTCAGAGACCATTCTTGCACTATTAACAGACCAAAACAATCTGTTAAAAAAATTGAAATTTAATCTGAACATACCCCTTTCTGAAGGGTAATTAGAAATGAATTCAAGCCACAAAGTGAGATTCAGAGGCAATTTTTCAGCTAATAAATTAATAGGGTGCTTGCAATTTGAGGTCTCAAATTACAGAGATGTGAGATAATTTGGTGTTACAGAATCAGAGTCTAAAAAAACTGCCTTGGCTTAGGTTTAGAACTCTTCTAGTGTGGAATAATCAGATCTACTTATTTATTCCCTTCTCAACATATCTGAAGGAGCCCACAGAAAAACACAGGTTTAAAATCCAATGGGAAATCAACAGGAAATTACATGTAAAGATGCAAATTTTATGGCAGCTAAGTATGGGAAACATTGTTTGCATATTATGTAGTATTTACAGTATTGCAACACTCTGTTGCATGATCTGTCTAGTATTTTGATGACAAGACTCTCTAATCATTCACTTCTATCAGGAGACATTCTCTTGATAGTAGTGAGTACAGTCCATTAACTAATTCTGCACATAGCCCATAAAAGAACAGTGCTGTGCCTAAAGTGATATAGAGAAAATCAGGACTGTTGGAAGGTGTTTGACAGCAAAAATATCAAGCTGAAATTTCATTGGTAGTGCTACATTTAAAGTAAATCCAGAACCTGGACTGAATGTTCTGAAGTTATGGTAGATCTAAATCCATAAAATTTTTTGAAGGTATGGTGAATTTGCTCTTGCAGCAACAGAATTTCTTGATGTCACTGCTTACACTTACAGTAAGAAAATTGATCAAGGAGGAATCAGAAAGTGGCTGTTCTTCAAGAAGTCTGTACTCCTCTAGCATAACCATGGTTTTACTGCTGCTGCAGGATGAGAAAGACCAAAACTGTGATGTACATTTGCATGTGTATGCTGTGTCTGTTCAGAAGGACAATGCATGATTATTGTTGCTTCCCACAGAATTGCTCCAGCATCTCTTAAACAAGACTTCTACATATCAGTTTGGGACAATAAAATTGTTATTTTGACTTTCATAGCTAGGTTACTGGTAATCTATTAGTAGATTACCAGTAGATACTACCAGGTAGATAATTCTTATTTAAACTGATAAAAGATCAATACTGTGTTACTTTGTACAGTTTACTGAAATAACTGTGAAAACCTTTGCAGCATGAAATATAGTGGTACAATTTTGATTTGGTTTGGTTTTAAACAGCATAATTGCACACAGAATATCTACAGTCTGTTAACAAAGTTTATTAAACAGGAATAAAAGTTATAGGAATACATTACAGAGTAGGAAGCTGACTTGAGAAGCAATCTGAAAGGAATTAGCAAGAGACATATGCAATTCTGAAAAGATGATAGTAGCTCTCTTTCACCATTAAGGTAAGTAAAGGTAAGAGAAGATCAGCTAAACTTCAGATGTCCCAGGTTCTGTCAAGTTCTAACACTAACTGCCAGCTTCTTGAGCAGTTCTCTGTACTGCCCATTTCAATATTTGCCTGCATTTACATGAAGGTGATGTTAATGATAAAATATAGATAAAAAATGCACTAAACATCGATACTTCAATAAAAGTTGATCCCATCTTAATGAAAAAGCCTTTTAAAACTATGTGTTCCACAGAGTGTTTTCACAAGATATATTGAATAGTTTTGGGCCTTTTCCCACATTTTAATAGGTTTTGCTTAGAGCAATGTCATAATTCTGGCCAGAAAAAATTATCCAGTGGATAATGTCTAAATGTTTTCACTACTGCTCCTATCCTCTTTGCCCTATTAGAGGGGAAAAAAGGGCTTCCAGACTCATTAGCAGATGCACTGATAATACTGATTCTGTATTTCTTAATAAACAGGTTTTTCATAAAGTTGGTCTTTTTATATTCATTTATGATCTGTGGCAGCATTAGGATTTTTTTTTTTTTGAGTCTTATCATATTACCTATGAGATTTATGAATGTAGAAAAGAGCAAAATACCTTTAAAAGGACCATATGTGGGTTGCAAAGCTTTTCTAGGAGCCCATAGGGGTCTCTGTGGGACAATCCATATGGCTGTGAGTTCTGTGTTGCAGCAGGCATAAAACAGCATCCCTGCCTTTGAAACAGACAGAGCAATTGATATGAAATGACAGAGATGGAAATACTGCTGAAAAAAACCAGTGGGAAATACTGTGGCTAGAGGAAGAGTAAACTATTACTATGCACTTTATTATGCATGCAAAGGGTTGATTTTGGGGTTTTTTTTTCACCTCTAGTTTCGTTTAGATTTGGGTATTTTCAGAATACTGGAGTGCGTAAACATAATCTTTAAAATATTTCTTTAATTCCAAAAAGATAAATAATGATGATTATTTATGTGTTTTAGAATACATTATAAATTCTCCTGAACAAAGCTCCTTCTCTAGGCTTTTTTTACAATGCTTAGAATATGAGAATATGTGAAAATAAGATTAAGCTTTCATATACAAAATTTACTTGAAATTGAATTTAAATTATCTCTTTTTCTGAAAAAACAAAGCATCATGGATTTATCATGATCTTATTGTCCAACGGTCTGTTCTACAGTGTTGTTCTGTTCTACATGGGTGAGACTTCAATCTCAGTCTGGGTACCTATTCTACAGAATTTCACTGACAGCTCTTTAGTCATGACAGCAGTCTATTTTAAGTCTAATTTTTCACAGCTTTCACATGGGAATTTGTATGCATGTAATGTAAAAGAAGCCAAAGCAATATTATGGACAATGAAAGCAAATCTTGATTTTCCTCAAGTCCCATACACAGAAGCTGCAGCAACTGCCTCTGGGTGTTCTTGGTTCTGTTTCACCGCTTGGCCACCTGGGGAAACATGAGAGAATCAATACCAAAAAATCTGGAGGTTATGCTTTAGAGGTTATTTCTTTTTAATAGATGAATTGTTTTACACCTTTTTCTCATAAATATAATCAGAGTAAAGTATCTAGTGGCAACTGAGGTAGCTAAATACTGCAGCTTTTTTTAGCTACAGATAAAAAGGTTGCAAACCTTGCTTGACAGTGTCCAGTCACAGCATGAAGGACAAATTTTTCATGGACTTTGCATTAGTGTGATGTATGGTTCTCTTTGCCCCCTCCCCCACAATAAATTAACTTCATCCAGGATAAATGTAAATACAAGAGCAAGCAGTAACATTACTTGATAATTTAATTCTTCTTCACTGTGCCCTTGAAACTTTTCAAAAAGCACTGTAATCTTTTAGAGTGACTTAATGCATAAGGGAACAAAGTACTGAGAGATCCCAGTTTCACAAAATTAGACAGGCATTGATTTTAAACTGGGAGGGTTTTTTTTTCTTCTTTATTAGCATCTTTCTTTGTACACTAAAGGAAATTTGATGGAATACATCTGTCTCCGGTCTTTAAAATTATAATGCCAATTGAGATGTTTATTATTAAATAGTTGGCATTATTACATGTTATAAATTTTAAGATTAGAACGTTATTACATTCTGCCAATAAAATTAAGAATGCATGTACTGATTTATTTTCAGTTAAGCATGAACAGAAATGGTTTTAACTTCTTGATCCTGTGAGAATGTGCTACCTAAAGGCCTTCATCTGTAGAAATGTCTCAAATAAATATGTGTGAACCTGACTGGGATTTTTATTTTTCTGAAGGAATGTGTAATGCTGAATAATTCTTACTTGCATAATTTATGTTTTATCATATAGTCTTCATTGCAGAGATAAAGCTCCTTCGATTTTCAGAGGTCTGAATACAAAGTAGGTCTGCCCCGATGAAATAATTTCATACTAAGTCATATCTCACATTGTGTCTAGAGACTTAAGGGGCAAGAATCCTGGACTTTTGGCTGTGACCACTGAGACATCCTTCTCATAATGGTAGAAAATACTGAAGCCTTCATTGTTCAGCTGAAGGAATTAACTCACCAGGATGAGCCCTGCTCCTTCGTGCCTTTTCTCCATCTTGCCCTATGCTCTCAGCATATATGATCACCTGGTGGCCTAAATTAATCATAGTAGTAACAACTTCATTTTAACAGACCCTTGGTGATGCTGGCTTTGTCCTCCTTCTGTCAAAGGTATGGGATCTCTCATCTCCACTCTATTGATAGGGAGATGTCATATCTTTTTTTCTTCAGCTAATGAAGTACAAAACCCAGGAGTTTCACCACTGTCCCTTTTGGAGAGTTGAGTTTCAATTCAGAAATTAAACCAAGGAAACTGTCAGACTGAAAACAGAAAGTCTTTAAGCTTTGTTATCATTGGAAAGGTGCAGGGCATAATGATCATGCAGTCCAGTTCACAGCTTGGATATTATTGGATTGAAGTCTGTGTACTGGTGGCATCGCTGATTTTTACGATTTATAACACAGCACATGGAGTTAAAATATATATGAGAAAAGAAGTGGAAAGCTGAAAAACTAGGTTAGTACAGACACAATATTTTTCAGAGACCATTAATATTGAACTGATAGTTGCCAACTAGTACAGGAAAAGTCTCTCTAATCCTTTTTCTTCCCTGTTGGATACAATAATAAATTTCCATTTGGTTTTCTTTTTGTCAATGCTGTTATTACTGCAATTGTTGTGAACAATTAGAAGAGTATTTAAAGCATAGTTACCCCAAATTCTCCTTGCAGGAACACAGTGCTGAATGAATGGAATATACATTCTTAATTCGCAGTCAATAATCACCCTTGGAAATATCACTGCACATTAGACTAGGTCTTATCTGATATAAACAGATGTAATTCCACAGATATATTTTATATTTCATAATGCTCTTGTCCATAATTTCCATAGGTTCCTATTACTCAGAAATATATGTTTCCTTCTTCTAGGTCTGAGCTGTAACTATAAACATGTGATGTGCAGATGTGAAAGACCTGGTGAAAACTAATGCCTATCAACCAATATTTGGGAGAATAGACAGTTCTGTTTAATGTTGGCTGAAAACTTATGACTCCTAATGATAAATGCAGGAGCTCTGTTTTCTCCTGTATTAAGTGACTGTTATTCAGCCTTAGGCGTAATACTAAGGCTTCCAAACATTCATCAGATTTTTTTTTTGTTACATTGATTTTAGTGGTCCTATACCAAAAACTAATTTTACCCAACAGACAGAACAAGTTTAATGTCTTCACTAAGAAAGATTGTAGATAGAAAGAAAAAGAGCATGAATGTATGTTCACTGTATGTATTTTTCTACTTTTCTTATCTCCACTTGCTCTATGCCGAAATCTAATGTATACTCCAATAGAATCTGAGGACTATCTGCCATGTGGATCATCTGTAATAGTCATTATGGTAATTTTGACTCAGTTTTCAGTATCTTATTTTTCCAAGATGGAATTTTAACCAGATTTTTAAAATTTAAGATTGTGGACAGATTTTGAACTAATTATATCTAGCTGTTAGCAGAGCTAGTGAGAGAACAGTCAAAATGTTTTCTGTCACATGTCTGGGACTGCGAGAGTAACCTTCGTACTACACTTAGGACAAGCACCTTGGACTCTTTTGTTGTCCTATCATACATTCATATGTTATTACTTCCATTCTTTGAAAGTTGGGGTCCTTGGTACATTTAATATCTTTGTGAATTAAACCCACTTCTGTACAAAAAAAAAAATTATTACCTGTTAGATATTGTGATATAGATTCTGTTTCATTTAGGCAGTTTTAAATAAGTGTACCCTGCCTTGAATTGAAAAAAAAAAATAAAGCTAAAAAATTGACCTGACAGAGGAGCATCTTTGACAATGAGAAAGAAGATTATAAAAGTAGTAAGTATTGCTAAGGTTCTAGTGAGACATGAAAGAACTCTGTTAGCTAGCCATATCAGGATATGATTTATTGTAATCATAGTTTATCATCCAGTGGCCATGAGTATATTAGACCTATCAAAACCAGAGATCTGAATTCATCTTCTTTCCTCTATGGTGTTTGGATAATGTTCTGTAGCAATGTGTATTGAAAAGAGAGATAACACTACAAACATGTGTTGCATAGCTTAAATTATTACAAAGTGCAATAAAATTTTTTACTGTCTTTTTCATTGTTTCTAGATATTACTTTATATGAAACATTCAACTCAGTGATGACAATTATATGTCAATGTCCAAGACAAGAATACAAGTATGAGTTTGACAGTGAAGATTTTTCTAGTAAAATTATATCTGACCATTTTCTTAAAATATTAAGGGTTAGTGACAATATGCTGATTTTGAAGATAAGTCAGGTTATACTATGTAAGACCTTCTGTTCAATTTGGCTATTAAAGCTATATTTCCTATTACATCATCTGTAAGATAAACAGTGACTATGTGACAAGTTTAAGTATACCATAAAGCCTGAAAAAGAAACAAATATCTAGTACCTCCAAAATATATGTGCTAGAAAACTAGATAGATCTAAACAGCTCAGCAACAGGTTTCCATATCAATAACTTAGTCTTCATGTTTTAATAGCCTCAGTGATCTAGGGAAATAGACTATATCCAACAAAATGCAAGTTTATAGCTCAGTGGATGGAAATTCAGGCTTCCATTATAAATAAATGGCATTGCATTAAATTGCCCTAGCCTCTTACTGCACAGCACCATCTGACACTAGTAAAACATTACTACATTACCTTGCCCTTTGTACCAACAGCAGCAGCACATATTGCCAACAACAACTAATTTGCCCCAGGGAACACTGGGTTCTTTCTAAACTGCAGTACTCAGGAATAGAGGTTGGTTGATCATCTGCTTCCTCCATTAATTTCCAATGCAAGAAATACTGGCTTTTGTAGCAGAAGGATGGTAATTCAAACGACTGAAAGGTCACCTTATTGAACAATTTTTTCTTCTTTGATCTAATCATTCCTACATGAGTATATTACATACTAAGTGTTGATTTACAATATGCAATTTGTACTGAGCATATCATGTTTTATTTTATTTTCTGAATAAAATATGAAAAAGTAGCACTAAAGACTTTAATTTTTTAAAGTAAGGAACCTTAGCCATTGACAAAAAGACATATGGTTCCTAATTTAGTAAATATTTTGCAGATGATTATGAAATAAGAGATTTTTTCTTCACTGGTGGATATCAGATGGGTAGACATACACATTACTTTACACAGGTATTCATCATCTTGGACTTTCAGCATTATAAATTTCCAGTTGGAACAAAACTTGGTAAAATTATAAAGGGTGAACTTAAAGTACTCACAGGCACATGCTCATCAATGTTCTAACATCAGTGTGTGTTTGAAGTATAATTAACATAGAAAGAAATATAGAAAGAATTCCTATTATTGTCATGCAATTAATGTGTTATTTGACTTGATTGGTTAATTTAGTTGCCAGGTTAAAAACCTGTGTTTGTATATATGTGATGAGGAAAAATACTGCAGCTCTTCAGTCTCTTACAACTTCAAAATACACTACACAATTATTGCAAAATTTGTCCTATGTTATGTCCAAAAGTCCTGGTAACTTCACAGGCAATGTGCTTTCAAAACCAAAGCCTACAAAAATTTCCTCTGTGAGTTGCTTCTGTCCTACTGGAGTGGGTTTGATAAAAGCTAAGAATATGTTACAAATTGTCTGCTGTTTGGATTAGGACACCTTGTATGTTTGACAGTATTATAGCTGAACTAAAAGAGAAGTTAGGCAAGCACTAAATGATCAGACATGATAATGTTGTTACATACATAGACTAGGAGCTCAGAGAGTTTTGCAATTCAAAATGTAATTAGTTAATGGCATTTCTAGCCACAGGATGTTATGATTGACATTTGAAAATTGAGGAAATTTTTGTACTTGTGCTCCACCATTTTTTCCCCATGGCATCTGTAACTGGTCGCTGCCAGAAAGAAGACTTTGGGTAAACATACTCTTCTGTATTGAAGAAGTATTTAAATTACCTTTAATGCACTTAAGAAAACTATTGGATTACTTCTATAACCTTCTAAATATCCTGATTGCTACTGCTCAAAGATTACACAGTTTGTCTAAACAGTGAAATAGTAGACTGCATGACTGAAAACATTTTTTTTCCCTGTTCTGACACTTAACCCTTGCAGTCGCTTCACCCTACAGAAACTCTGCTGTTGTTAGACTGCTCTACACCAGAAATACACTGTAAGACACTAGTGTGTGATGCAATCAAGGTAGTCTCTTAATATAGACAAAACTCTATCAGGAAATCTGCAATTTGCCCTGTAATTTTTAATTCTATCACTTAAAAAAAAAAAACAAAAAAACAAGCTTACTTTGTGAAGTGCAATTTGGCAATAAGACTTTATCTTTGCTAAAAGTTTACATCATGCACAGATCACCCCCTGTCCTTCTTTAGATCAGCATTGTCGCTATGGTTGGGACAAAGAAAAACATACTGCAATTCTAAGTTTTCAGCATAATTGATGCAATATTCAGAAGGATCTAAAAATGTGGATGATTTGACTGATATTTTCTCAACAAGTTTTTGGTCAGTCATTTAATGATGCTGTATATGGTGCACAGTTTGAACCCAGTAACCCAACTATCAGAAAAAAGCCAGGCATTCATATGACAAAAATGGTCATGCATACCCTTACTGCAGTCAGGGCAATAAAATCAGTGTAACACCAACTTAGCAGTGCTGAACTGAAGCCACATATCTTGGTGACCTCTAAAAATATGCACACAGCATTAGAGGACTGGGCATGATTTACTCTCTATTCAGTCAGGTTTTGCAACCTTTACTGACCTCAGTTAAGATACAGCTGTGGTTATCCTGATATCTATGCTAGGCAGTCTGCTACCTTTCTGCTCTGAACTGTAGGTCAGGCAAATCTCTTGGTGTCTGGAAATGCCGCTTCCAGTTTCTAGTGTTTGTTGTCCAAGGAAGACTTTTATTCTCTTTGTTGCAATTAACTTGGTTTCCTGCTTTATGAGATTCTCTCTGTTGGTGCTCTAAGTCTTAAAGAAAACTCCTAATAAACATGATCAAAACTATTTTATTCATAACTATAGTTCATCTGCTGAGCTGTCTTGATCATAACTCCCCTTGTTCACAAACAAACAGAACTATACTCCCAGAATCACTTCTCTCATTCTCTTCAGAAGTAATCATATCTATCAGCCTCTTTACTTAGTCACCAAGAAAACTCACCCCTTGCTGTTAGGAGCTGTAAATTGAATTGCAATACAGAATACAAACTATAAAGACAGATAAAAAAACCTGACTGCAGTTATAATCACACACACAAAAGAAAAAAAAACCAAAAAAACACCACAAAGGGAGACTTTTGAAGCTGAGTACCAGACAAGCAAAATAAAACAAAAAACCAAACCAAAGGTAATCCACTTAGAAAGAAAACACTCCATATGTCTTCTAACTCATAAGTTTCATTAGACACATTATGAAATATGTTAATGTGGAAATCTATTGTGCTTAAATATTGGTTGAAGCAGTGATGCTATTATAATTTTGTTTGTAACTTTTTTATCGTTTTATCTTTCAAGAAATTACAAGAAATTGCAAGAAATTTGGGTAACATGGGAGAATATAGGTTTGGTGAAGCATAAATAGGTCTTGAGTACTAATTCTCTACCTGCTACCTACCTGTGTGAGTAATTTTTTATGTGCTCTGTATCAAGTGGGAATTATTCACGTATTTCGTGGATTAATGATGTGAAAATTCTGAAGTATACTTTCTGAACATGTAGAGTGCTATGCAAAAATTCAGACTCAGATCCACACAAGCGTTTAAGCATTTAAGACCTGTCAACACAAAATTAAGTGCCTAGTTCACATTTTGCAATTCTGACCCTTTGTGCTTGTTTGAAACATTTGCATTTCCTTTAATCAAGCAGTTGTTGATGGTAGAATGTGTTAGGGAACAAATTCACATGGTGGCAAGAATATTTCAAATGTTGCAGCTCATTATAACTATACTTTCAATTTTGTACAATTCATTTTCTATCCTAAGGCCTTATGTAGCTTTCTGCTAACATAAGTAAAAATTAGTAAGAAAATGGAAGCCTTTACTCCCAAAGTTGTGTCGTTATTTTGGTGTACATGTTTAATTGCAATTATTACTCTAGGGAGCACTAAATTTGCAAAGGTTTTGGTTTGAGGGGTTTTGTTGTTGCTTTTTTTGTTGTTGTTTTGGAAGTGATATTTTTGCCTCCAAAAAAGAATGCAATTCATCCATTTTTAGTCTACAGAAGTAATTACTAGTGCTAAAGGACTGCAGTCCATCATGAGTCCTATGAATGGAAGAGATTGCTTTGTAACCGCACAGAAGGAAAGAACATGAGACAGTAAGGCTTGGTGAGAGAATGGTTTGATAAACTTATATCCAAAAGGTTCCTTTCTCCAGGAAGGAGAAAGGAACTTTTGCAGATTGTACAGTTTGCAAGAAGACCTTGAGTGTTGTTACTCCTTTTCTATGCAGAGGTTTCATTCAGCTGCCAGCTGCACAGGCCTTGATGCCCATTGTCCAGTCTCATGTGTGAATTTGGTTCTGCATGGACCAAATATGTGTGTAATATACTGCTATGATGGAGGAACAAGCCATTAAGGAAAAATGAATGCCCAGATCCTTTCACAGATATACAAGCAGCCTGCTGAAGCCATCAATGATGTATTTGATACTGCTAACACAGAAAATAACCTCCAATAATGGCATAATCTCAATTTAGAAGGTAAAATAAATGTTGTCATTCAACTATTAGCTTGCATCTTGAAAGGATTAGTCTGACTCTCACAAGTCACAGGAAACAAATGCACAATAAAAAGGCAAGAAATGGAAGAATATATATGGAAAAGAATCATACAGATTAAAACATTATTGGATTACTGATTCTTCATTGCTTCAATCAATTAAATTTTAGCAAATAATGAGTGGCTATTGAATTTAATATTGGCAACTTACTGTATCATTATAAGAAATTATCATTATAAGAATAAGACCTGTTATAATTCTTGAAAAAAATAAGCTTCTGTGAAATAAACTAAATAAATAAATTACGCATTGATTCCAAATTTACAGTCCTGTAAGCTTGTTTCTTAAACATGCATATTTGGGATTAACAATCTTTTAACAATCTTGAAAGTAAGGCTGAGGTTTATACCCAATAAAAATGTAATGAATATAATGCTTAAGGCTTTTAGTGGCTATGTTGATGTTTTTAACAGAAACTGATTTGTCTGTATAACTTTACTTAGTTTGGGTCTAGTCCAACACACAGGGAACAGAAGACAGAGGTGTTTTTATCAACAACTTTCCAAAGATTGTGGGGTTTTTCTTTTCGTCAAACTTTTGTAATCGTTAATTGGAAAAAAATCAGTTTAAAGGCTTTGGCTTAAGACAGCACAAAACCAGCAGGGAAATTCATGGGTACTAGAGAAGCCTCTTGATCCACATAATACAGTCTATAAGGCTGAGACTCCCAGGGGGGGTCTTAAGGTCCTTGTTTTGAGCTTTGTGCCTGTGATGCCTTTTGGATTAGTACCATGTGTTTCAGAAGCTCCTGAAACCATGGGGGACTTGGCATCAGAGAAGAGGATCCTTCATAAAAAATTAGTAGAGGCTCATTTGATTCCAGGCTATAAAGCTGATAGTGTCTGAGGGTTTCTGATCTCACATATATTTTTAATAGGGACTGAAGAAGAACTGCTTGCAAAGCTCTCTTACTATAACTGTTCTGTGGGGTTTTTTAGAAATCAAAAAAAAAAGGATGAATGAAAAATTATTTTAGAAGTCTGAAACTTGAGAGTAATAACAAGCCATTTTTAAAAAATAAATCTAAGGCACTATGAAGCAGTATTTCTTCTTAAAGAATGTCACAATTACAAATTTTTACATAAATATTTTTTAATTCAGAATAATTATCTTTTTTTTACTTGCTCAAACTTGCTGCATTGCAGTGTTGTGCACGTTTGTAATTTAATGTTGGTAAATCTTTCCAAATGCTAACTTTGTCATTTAAACACAGATATGCATTTCAGTTTGAAAATGTAATGATCACAAAACCCAGGAGGTTCTCATTTAGATGAAACAACAGAGTAGAAGTCAGGCACAATTATTTGCATAATCAAATAGAATTCATTATTTTTGCGTGCGTTTGTTTACCTACTGAACGGTTCTGACAACAGAGCAGCCTTGTACAGATACCTGATTTCAGTGCAGCAGTCTACTCATGGACCTTCCATTTTCAACACTACTGGTGGAGCTTCTGTCCAGTGTATCAGAAATATTGTTACAGGTTCAAAATCATGCAGTCAGGGAACGAAACCAAGACAGTTAAGACTCATGGCTATGGTTCATGAAGGAGGTTTCTCTTTCAGAGGTATTTTCAAACGTATACTACTGACAAAATGTAATTCACGATGTATCAAAAAATGTATCTAAGATTACCCATGTAATGTCCATGAGCAGAGAAGGGGTTACTATTTCCCTCTGAAATAGATCCAGGAGTGCTTTGGCACAGGATGTTCTCAGAGTGCTTCTAAGTCACAGATTTGCTGTGCAGTCTTAATTTTCTTTTTAATTTCTGTCTGTCTTAGTTCTAGAAAGGGTGTCTTTGTTTCCAGACCTGTATTTTTTACTCCAAGACAGCCTGTCACAGTTGTAGTTAAATGAAACTTGAAAGGTATTTAAAATGTAGACCTTGTAGTCTCATTAGATGTCTCATCCCCAATATTCTCCATTTTCAATGTAATTTCTCTAAATCAAGGGTCCTGCCCAGATCATAGGATGGCTACAGAGTTTCTCCTGAAGAATACTCACCTGGGGAGCATTTTGCAAGTGTTACAGCTAATTTCTTTTGCTTAATCTGTATTTTAATTATCAGTGTTCCTTTACATAAAAACTATCCATTTGTTAAGTATTTTTAGGCTCCTTTTGATTTGTTTCAGTGCACCAACAAGAACATCTGTACAAAATATCCTTTTATGAACCTTATGGACCTTATGGTTCATGCTTTCTACCCTACAATGTCTGTAAAGGGAAATGCTGGTTTTGTTCCTTTTAAATAACTTTTTTTTTTTTTTTCAGTAAGTAGAGACAATTTTTTAGGAAGACAATTTCTTTTTACAAAGAGGAAGTGTTTTCTGTATTATCTATAAGTGCCTTAATTAGTGCAATGCAGTCTGCTCATAAACAGAGCTCTCTTACCAATGAAATAGATAAACACTTAAAATTTTAATGTAGCCTAAAAGTGTCTTTATATTTGCACTAATGTCTGGTAAGGATAATGTTCTTGTATGAAATTAGCATTATGAAATAAAAAATTATATGCAATTGTTCAACATTCTCTTATGTCTTCTTAACTGTTAGAACACTAAATCTGTATTTGACAAGTAGATAGGACATAGTAATTGAACTTTAGTAAAAGAAACAGGAGATTATTAAATATTAAACTAATACCTTTAAATACAAACATTTATCAAAGCAATGTAAGTAGGAGAGGTCTTTTGTTTCTAATCCAGACAAGGTTTGGTCTCTTTTCTCCCTTTCTTAATAGGGTAATTTACATTTTTCCAGGTGTTTAGGGAACATACTACTTAAATGTACATTACTAATAAGAAAAGAAAGTCAAAATAGATCAGCTTGTGTATGGGGTGATATGCAGGAAATAATTTTCTTCAGGCACAGTGATTGAATAACAGAATCTTTACAGATTTAATTACAGAATCTTTTCAGTTGAAGAATCTGATTTTTGTGATCAGATTGATCTTGATCCATCGTGAAACCTAACCTTGCTACAGCAGTTTTACTCATCATACCACAGTTACATGGGGAGAAGCAAGGTGCAGAAGGGAGGCTGCAACACATTCTTTAGGAAATTAACACTAGTCATTTTACATGGAAATAATGGAATTACATTACAAACACTTAATGTAACAATCTTGAGCTTCCCTGCTGAGACCACCTTGAAATGTTTGGCAGTGTTTATTTTTTCACAGAACATCCCAATGAAATAACTTGACAGATAATCCTGCTTCAATATATGCATCATGATGGAACAACCTGCTTGATACTTCAGGATAGTTACCAGGTTAAATTTACCTGTGGATTAAAGGTGGATTTATTCACAATTTCAAATGACTTCACTTTGAATTCTGGTTTCTTCAAAAGTAAGAAATCTCTGAACACAGGAGTCTGCAATACCTTATGCAAAACTGAAAATACAAGCCTGGCTGTCACAGCATTAAGCTTCTGAATGCTTGACTTATCAGTAGATAATTTTACAGGAAGCACAAGGAAAGTGTCCTAGATAGCAAATATGAGTGACCAATTATAAGTAAAGTGCAGACAGAGGGCTTTGTAAATGCAAGTAAATTACACAGATAGGAGTTCTAACTTCGTTACCTTCCCAGCTGCCATGTCTCTAATATTAATCTAAATTATATTATTTTCAATAGGATAATTTAAATACAAAGCATTAAATCTGTTTCACTGGATTATTTCTATGTGCCCAGATATTAATATTATAGGTTTCTAATCCATTGGTTGTTTTGTGGATATTTTCCTCTCTTAGCCTAACCTTTGATATAGCTAGGCTGGCAATCTTTGTCCACAATGAATTACATTGTTCAGAGGTGTTGATCATTCTAGAAAAGTGTAAAAGGGATTTTGCTGGCTTATTGATGCTGGTTTCCCTATTAACCTCTTTTTGAATTAATGAGTTGGGACAGCTCTCTTGACAAAAGATTTCAGATGCATAGAGTAGCTATGAACCAGATATGTCTGGTTTATGATTCTTTATTTGTATTTCATATAATACACAATTTCATGAGGCATTCATAAGGGGAATGAATATATTGGAATAATTAATAAATCCAAAGAAGCTGTGATCTGAAAATATACTGTATAGGTAGAAAAATGACTACATGTATCAAGCTAAATATTTGATTTATTTGATTTATTCCTTCAGCTGAAGTCTGCATATTATCAATTTTTTGTTTTTGAAAGTAGTGCTGCTGACTTACAATTCCTAATGAGCACATCCAACTGTCACCAAGTTTTATCATTCTATATTGCATATATAAAGTTGTGTGCCTGCTTTGAGCTTCAGAATGTTTAAGTTCAAATATTTTTGACTGACTAAAACAAAACAAGCCAATTATTCCTTGTGGCCATTGAATCAATACCATATTTGTCTGTACTGCAGTTCTCCTGGCTTCCTGGTTGCTTTTTGCTTTTAGCACTCTTAGATATAATCAGAGAGAACTGCATGGCTTACACTCCCTTTCTTGTGCCAGTTTGCCTTAACCATGTGCCGTGTAGGGTGTCAGCCCTTACAGCCCACACAAAAGGGGACACAGCAGGGACAGCTGAACCCAGCTGACCAAAGGGGTATTCCACACCATCTGGAGTCATGCTCAGAAGGGTGAGGAACCCTTGGAGTGATGTCATTTTTCTACCAAATTCACAGTTGCATGTGATGGAGATCTGCTTCCCTGGGGATGGCTGAACATCTATCTACCTGTCCATGGGATGTGGTGAAAGAATTCCTTGTTTCACTTTGCTTGGGCATACAGCTTCTACTTTCCCTACTAAAGTGTCTTTATCTCAACCCGTGAGTTTCCTCATTTTATCCTTCTAAGTCTCTTCCCCGTCATTCTGTGGGAGAGTGAGCAAACAGCTGGGTGGTGTTTAGCTGCCAAAGGGATTAAACTGTGACATCAAGTTAAATATTTTTACCTCATGAATAGTGCAAGTTTATTGCTCTTTGATGAATGAATCTCAATTAATTCCTTTCACTGCAAATTTCTTCTTATGTCATGACCATAACGAGTGAAGACTTCATGACTTAACCTGATAAGCTCCTGCTATTGATATGATTGTTAATAAGCAAAGTTCAGGCCATTTTATGAAAAAATAAATTTGGTTACAATAAATGTGAATTGCTCTTTTATGAGGCAAATTTGAAATATATAGACTTTATTGCAGTCTGCTAGTTATGCAAGATACTGCTCATTATTCTATGGATAATTATATATATATATATATATGTATTGCTAATATCTAACTATCAAGAAAAATTCTTGGTCATTTAATAAACTTGAAATAGTTGAATATATTGAGAAATAGCATCCCCCGAGAATCTCCCTGCATTAAACGCTGTTACTTATCAAAGTTTGGGTTTAATATTTTCTACATTGTAATTAGTTTGTTTTTTTTTTTTCTATTGCAATCAAAATGCGATTATGGTGATTCTGTGAGATGTGACAGTACATAGATCTTACAATTGCACTTTTGTCTAAATAAAAGATCTCGTCTTTGGGAAACTTCTATTCTCTTTAGGCCATTCTGTGTTTACTGATTCCCTGGATGAACCAGGATGAATTACAAATAAGGGAGAAAAGAAAACACTCTATAAATACACTGAATTCCTTTGGGTACCTCAGTCCATTCTCTTCAGTTTAGCACATTGTCTGCAAACATCAAAGAGGTGCTGTACATTTCCAAGTCTGCTGGATGATTAGGGAATTGTAACTTTATAGTTTTTCTTGCATCTTGGCCTTCAGCATTCTTGAATGAAAAAGCTACTGGAGATTTTCAGAAGTTTTCCTCCATAAAGGTTGGAAGCAGACAGTCTCTAACCTTTCAGAAGGTGATAGAAGTCTGATAAAGATATTAATCATAATAGTGGATATCATGGTGGTGGGCCACAAACAGTTTAAAAAAGGAAAACAGGACTAGAGCAGACTTCTTTGTTATAGAGCTGTTTTATTCACTTAGACAACTTCATCTACCATTGTTCCTGCTGGTGTTCACCTTAGGGCTGACCAAACAATGAGTACAGGAGGACAAAAATAAGCTGTCATCCCTCTGTCAAAAAACAGGTAGTATATGGGGGATTAGGGAGAGCACCCTGGACAGTCTGACTACTAATGGCCAGAACTCTTACTCATGCCAATCAGCAACACAAAATAATTTCACTGAAAAATATTTAAATATCTTCTGTTCCCAAATGAAGAGCATAAAAATAGAATTGAGGCAAACAAAATAATCTCAAGGGACAGTAACTTTAAAAAAAGGGAAGAAAGTGAGTTGTACTACTGGAGATGGCAAATATAGGAAAGCCAAAATGTGTCACCAAAGAGACCATTCCTAGTGTGACAATTTGCACCAGCTAGTGCATAAGACAGTGCCAAGAAGGGTCTTTGTTCTGACGCAGTATGGCTGTTCCAGTTAGAGTTTCCCTTTGGATAATGAAACTTGACTCTGGAACAGAAACACTTTTCAGTAACCAGCGACCATCCTCTGAAAATCTGTTGATAGAACTAGGTGTGTGCCAAGTCTAAAACAAAGTCTGAATATAGGTCAATTGAGAGAGGAACTTTCACAATCTGAAACAGATAAATTATCTCTTGGTGCCAGAACTGCTTTTCTTTTCTCATCCACACCAAAAGTCCAAGTTATTTTGAATGGGAGAAAAAGAAAACCATGTAGAATCCTTAGAATTTTGTACATTTTAAAGTGTGGAATATTGGAATATTCTTCATCTTGGCATCTTTGTCTTATCAGCAGAAATTATACCATCACCAATTTATCTTTGATAAATTTCCTCCTTGAACCCTAACCCTTTCATTATATTTCTACTTCAAAGGTAAGCCTTCTTAAAAATGCAATGTTTTTTCCTTAGATATTTTACTCTATACCCATACCATGCTTCTTCTGAATGCCCTTTTGCTAAAGCCAGAGTATTCAGTAAGCTATTTATATATTCAAGCCTGTACATAAGAATGACCCAGAA
>VXAX01003731.1:1320513-1399839 GCA_013399835.1 Leptocoma aspasia | reverse complement strand
ATTATACATTTATTAATTATTATTATATAGAACATTATTATATAGAATTATATATTATTATATAGAACAATCATCTATTGTTCTGGGGTGGTATTTTTTGGTTTTTTTTCAGTCAAACTATTCTGGTTCTGTGCTTTTTTGAGACTGAGGTTAACAGAGAAATTAATATGATTTCAATGGAGAGAGATCAATTCCATACAGTGTCAAAACATCCATTTCAATTGAGAAGTATTACTCATTACTTTAAGCTTTTTTAAGTATGAGCAGATATTTTTGTTGGTTTATTTTTCAATACCTTCCTATAGGGAGTTTGACCTTCTTTTCTACTTGTGTTCTTTTAATTTTCCCCCCTTCTGTTATCTTTTCTAGGCTTATTTTTTTCCATTTGTTTAATTTGTTTAATTCTCTTTTTTTTTTTTTTTTTTTTTTTTTTTTCCTTTCTGTTTTTNAAATGTGTCACCAAAGAGACCATTCCTAGTGTGACAATTTGCACCAGCTAGTGCATAAGACAGTGCCAAGAAGGGTCTTTGTTCTGACGCAGTATGGCTGTTCCAGTTAGAGTTTCCCTTTGGATAATGAAACTTGACTCTGGAACAGAAACACTTTTCAGTAACCAGCGACCATCCTCTGAAAATCTGTTGATAGAACTAGGTGTGTGCCAAGTCTAAAACAAAGTCTGAATATAGGTCAATTGAGAGAGGAACTTTCACAATCTGAAACAGATAAATTATCTCTTGGTGCCAGAACTGCTTTTCTTTTCTCATCCACACCAAAAGTCCAAGTTATTTTGAATGGGAGAAAAAGAAAACCATGTAGAATCCTTAGAATTTTGTACATTTTAAAGTGTGGAATATTGGAATATTCTTCATCTTGGCATCTTTGTCTTATCAGCAGAAATTATACCATCACCAATTTATCTTTGATAAATTTCCTCCTTGAACCCTAACCCTTTCATTATATTTCTACTTCAAAGGCAAGCCTTCTTAAAAATGCAATGTTTTTTCCTTAGATATTTTACTCTATACCCATACCATGCTTCTTCTGAATGCCCTTTTGCTAAAGCCAGTAAATTCAGTAAGCTATTTATATATTCAAGCCTGTACATAAGAATGACCCAGAAATGGAGAATCCACCTGATTTTTTTGCCCTTTCTTCCTCTAAAACAGCTATCACTAGAGCTGATGATTTCAATTTTGCTACCTTCATTCCATCTTTGCCTATTTCTGTTTAACACAAATCCTCAGCGTCAGATTTAAAAATTCCATTCTCTCTTTAGATCCATTTTACCTTTGCTAATTAACATTATTCTAGTTTGTTGTGTTTCGGAGGAGATCTCAAGAGCTGCATACTTTTTCCATCTTGGAAAACTACTACAATGCTCAGATGCAATTAAGATACCAGCCTTTGGGCAGGACAATTTGCTCATGGAAAACCAATGTCCCATAAAACATTCATTCGACCTAGTTTCTGTTTTAAAAAATAATTCTAGTAGATTGATTTGCAAGGTATTTTTTCTAGAGCTTATTATTAAATAATTAGTAAAAATTTAAATCCAGACCAATTATGAATTCATCCACTACACTTACTATATGTAAGAGTTTTGCTTTAAATTCAGAGGCTGAATTTTGAAACATAGACCTCTCTTCCTCTCCCTCCATGGTAACCAGTTCGTCCTTGTTTCATCCCAAATAAGCTGTTCATATTTACTAATATTTTTAGCCTGCCTTGGCAAACAAATGTCAGCTCAAATTAATGCCCAGTACCCATGGATATTATCATGTACTTTGTTTCTGTAGCTGTGCTTTCAAGCAAAATACTAGCATATTGTGTGTAGGTCCTTTGGTAAAATAGCTTCTATCTATTTAAACAGTGTTAAGTTACTTTTTGCCACCACACATTGGTTTAATAAGAGTGCATATCACCTGTGAAACTGCAGGTGAATAGGGCAGATGCATCCTTGGAAAATTAATGTAGGTATATATGAATAATTAATATTTATTAATTATATATATTATTATATAANTTTTTTTTTGTCTTCTCCATTCCGATTTGGTTTTCTGAGATGTTTAAAAGCCCAGTATTTGAGTTTCTGACAACTATAGTTAGTGTCAGCTATCTTTTTCTTCTTGTGCTGAACCAGCTTTTAAAAACCACACTGGCTCTCTCAGCAGGTGACTGCTGACTTTTACTGCTGGAAAATCATGTCTTTCCAGACAGTCAATGCCAGAGGAGGAAAGCTGCCTTGTGGCAGTTTTAATGACCTAAATTGAACTGGTACAATTGGGTGAGGAAAGCTTGTGCATTACACAGCAGATTAAGAATTGCATAATCTATAATTCTATTGCACTAGAGACTGCCAAATGACTCTTCATGTCAGTAAATGAGGACAATATATTTAGCAGCATGGAAATTCACACTTGAGGCTGTTTCTCAGTGTTTTACAGTTACCACATTTTTCACCAAATCTTACATCTGAGAAAATAAAAGGATATCAAAAATGTATATTTTAAAGTCAGGAGAGCACCAAGTTGCCAATTATCTTTATTTTCTGACAATAAATCACTGGTATTTTATTCCCATGGTACTAATTAAGAGTGTTCTAAAGAAGTGACTAAAGTCATGACTCAGTGGCTCTCAAGGCAGTCTGGTGGGGAATATCCTCCAATTTCAAAATATATTGTAGACTTTTTTTACTTTTCTGTTAAGAAGAAAGATTTTAAAAGATTTTTTAACTATGGGGTACATTATCAGAGTACTCAGGTTACATTAAGTCATGCTGTTAGTGAACTTAGATTCTTCTTTATTCTCTTTTAGCTATGATAGGAAACTTTCTTAAATGGGAAAGCTCACCTGTACAAAAGTAGGCATGATACCAGAAGAGATGCATAGGGATAGGGATAAGGGATTTTGGCTGAGTTGTTTATATGTTTACAGAAGAGTAAGAGAGAAAAGAACATGTTTCTCAAAAAAATTTACAACTTTATTTCAATTCCACAGAAAAGGAATATAAAGAGTGTTTTTTAACTGAGAGAAACTGTTTGCTCTTCCTGTGCTAGTCCTTTCCTGCCATGTAGGGCAGATTTTTAAGTTACACACTCGTACTACTGAAATCCCTATCCAGCCCTTCTTATTCAAGCAGAGCTGTCACTGATTTCAATGGCAACTCTGCCTGATTAAAGAGAATTGAATAGAGCCCTGAAGCAACGGTGTTTTGTCCTTGTCTTTGCACTTCTGGCCCTTAACTATTACTTTTAAAGAGCTTGAAGCAATACTGGCACCGACAGTGTTTCAGGTGAAAAAGCAAAAGGATAAAAAACAGAATCATGAGCTGTTTCAAGTAAGTGCTACTACAAGAAAAGCCACTGTGTATCATATTGAAATAATGGAGAAAAATTAAGAATACATAGAGGTATTTTTCACCTTTCTATGAAAATGAAAGTAGTGTTTTAAATACATAAACAATCAACGTATTATAAAAATGTGTAAGCTTTGTTACCGCTTCTATTTATATTCATACAAATATATTAAGTGGAACAGCAGGCATGTGCTTATTCCAAGGTTATAAATGATTGATAAAAAAAAATGATTGCATTGCTAAATCCATTCCAATATTGGCAGACATTAAAAATATGACTAGTTATTTTTTAATTGCCACACCCCAATTACTAAATAAAATATCAATTATACTGTTTTATATAAAGAGCTGAAGCAGGGATTCTTAGACTTAAGAGCAAAGTTCTTCACAGTATTAATTGAGAAATATGATTGAATAAAGGTTTGAATTGAACTTTACAATATTTGAACACTTGGGTCCATAGCAGTGGGACTGATATGACTAAATATAAATATAAATAATAAATAGATAATATTTTAAAATATAATAAAGAAATAAATATATACATAATATAAATATAAATATTGGAGTCCAGCACTCTATAGTCATTTTGTAGTCAAGTAAAAAAGAACTGATTTTATAATTGGATTAATGCAATTTAGGTCTCTGCTGTCAGGTGGAAATATCACTACATATACAGGAAGGAGACTATCCTGACTATTACAGAGATGAACCATGTCCTTTCAATCAGATGACCATATCTAAAATATATGTGTTACTATATGTAAGTGCAGAATCTTATCTACAGGATATCATTTCATCTTGGGCAGTAAGACTGGTAAAAATGAAATAATCTAACACGTTTATTCCTCCTGTTCTGTTCTTCCACTTCTCAAACACCTCAAGCTCATTCTTAGAAGTACCTGACAGAGGAGTTTCTGTGTCCCAGATTTTACCTTTTACTGATTTCCCTCAGGCCACCTCTTATTTATTGGCCAAAGTACTGTTTTTGTCATCTGCTTTACACATTAAAATTATACATCAAAAATGTGTATTGGTGCTTTCAAAACAAATCTATGTCTATTATTTAACTTAAAAGATAGAGAAGACATAAAACAAAGGGCAGAATTTACAGAATCCTGTGCACATTCTTCGTCTTCCTGGTTTTTTTTTGGTTTGGTTTTTTTTTTTTTTTAAGTATGTTAAAAAAATCTCCTTGGTAACGTATATGCTTGGGGACATCAAGACAAGTGTATCATTCCTTTTTTTTTTTCAATTCCAGCCTACTTCCTTTAATATACATTCAGCTTTAGCTTGAATCCTTTTTTCAATGCTCTCTTTCTGTTTAGACCAGAAGGATAGGTCAAAGGTCCTGATTCTGGAAGCTGATATAGAGCTGTTTTGACAGAATGAAACTAAATAGAAAATAAATTTCCCATTGGGATACCTTATTCCCTCAACAGTTTTCCCTTGTTTTAAAGATCTAAGGAGATAAAAGATCTAAGGAGATAAAACAGCACCTAAACAAGCTAGATGTACTCCACACTTTCAGTCAGGAGACTATCACTTCAATCTATCTGGTTTTCCAATAAAACCTACACTGAGACTACCTGACTTTTTCTAACACTTGGAAGATTTAGCAAAATACTGAATTCTGGCTTTGTGTTCTCCTCCCATAAGTTTATTTTGATGTCTTGATGATCCCATCAGATTAAGCCATCACAACTCAATTTATTTCCACCTTTATTTTTAATGCAGTAATTTTTTAGCAAAAGCAGAAAAAGAAAATAATAACTCACTCATTGGAACGTGGATTCATGTTTCCCAAATCATATAACCATTCACAAGGCTGGTTGCAATTTACAGGCTCATGTGTTGCGGGTAACAATATTTCTACTAGAAGAATGTTTTTATGTAGCACCCAGCAGAATACAGTTAATAATGCATTGCTTAGCATTTTGAATAATTTTAGCAAAGGAATAATTTTACCACTATAAACTTACTTGAGATGAGTTTTCCCCAACAGATCTTCTTTATGGCTCTGCTCATAAACTCATTACCTATCTTATTGACATACCTCTCTAGCTTTCTTTTCATAGTAAATATAAAGCAAAATGAAGTAAATTAAAAAGGTGCTTTCCTAAGTAAAAACTTGGAGGTGTTTACAGAATGCATTCTAAAAAGCTCTTTCAGTTGAAGCTTATTTAATACACCTGGTTTGACTGGAATTCATTTTAGAGATTTAGTAAAAACCTGTGCATTTTTCATCTTCTGCTTATGTTCTCCTCATGATTACATTATCTCTTTCCTCTGATTCCTTTTGACATCCCATATTAAACTCTTGTCCTCTTCCTTTTCAATTTTCAGTTGACAATTCTACTGACAAAAAGTTTTGTATGTTAATAACAAAGTGAGTGACTATATCTTTTATTATCCATATCTAATTTAATTTCTACTACTGTGATTCTCAAAGTCATCAGATTCTTTCTATATTATTTCTAGGCACAGCTTGATGATGTTTTCAACATAGTATCTTTGGCAAACCTCATTATTATGTTTCTAATATCCATGCCAATATCACTAATGAAATTATTAAATAACAGTGATCTCTGAGCTGATCTTTGATTTGTTGGTAGCCACTCTGATACTTTTCTGCTTTAGTTTTTCCTATTTTAATCCTCTCTGTTGCAAGCTGTCTATTCACTTTATAATTCCTCTACTAATCTCTGGATTTTCCCCCATGTAATATTTCCAGTTTTGTGCCACATTAAACTCTTGCCTGAATCACCAAATCACAGAACTGTTGGGTTGGAAGGGATCTCTGGAGATCACCTGGTCCAGCCCCCCCGCCAAGGCAGGGTCACCTGGAGCAGGTGACACAGGAACACATCCAGGTGGGTTTTGAGTGTCTCCAGAGAGGGAGACTCCAGAACCTCCCTGGGCAGCCTGTTCAGTGCTCTGCCACCCTCAATATAAAGAAGTTCTTCCTCATGTTGAGGTGGATCTTCTTGTGTTTTAGTTTATGGCCTAGACTTCTTATCTGGTTGCTGGGCACCACTGAAAAGAGTCTGGCACCTTCCTCTTGGCACTCACTTTTGAGATATTTATATGTATTGATGAAATCTGCTTTCAGTCTTCTGTTTTCCAGACTAAACAGGTCCTGGACCCAAAATCTTGCCTCATAAGAAAGATGCTGCAGACTCCTTATCACCTATACAGCCCTCCGGGACCCTCTCCAGTAGCTCCTTGTTTTTGTTAGACTGTGAAGACTGGAATTGATATGGCCTCCAGATATGGCCTCACTAGGTCCAATTAGAGGGAGAGGATCACCTCCCTTGACTTGTTGGTCACACTCTGCCTGATGCATCCCACAACACCATTCATTGATCCTTCTGGCCACAGGGGCACACTGCCAGCTCAATTTCATACTGAAATTCAGGTGGATTTGGTTTATCACCTTCCTTTTTTTTCCTTTTTATTTTTTTTCCCCATATAACAATGACTTTATGGAAGAATGTTGTTATATTAATCTGTCATAATTCACATTTTCAAACTTGTGGTACACATTTTCTCAATTTCTGTATTCCTCTGTGTATTATCTTCTTCTTCAAAGGCTTCTTAACAGTCCAGGAGTTTAAGATCAAACCGTCCAGGAGTTTAAGATCAAACATACAGGCATGTCATGGCTCAGATTCTAATTTTCTTGATTAAAAGAGAAGATACAAAGTTTTCAGGATCTCCACCTAATAATACCTTCTTGAGATCATGAAATTGCAAAAATCATCTGCTACTAAAGCTTAAATTCCAGTTTTCTCTCACCTTTATGACTTAAGTGCCTTTTCTCTGCTCCTCTTAGCAATCTCCATGTTTGCAAGTGACTTGCTTTTGCTATTGGTGTGATCCTTTCACTTGGCAATATCTTGCTAGTTTTGGTAAATTTTTTCCCCTGGGACATATTTTTTTCCCAACAGTATCAATCTCGCCTTGCCTCTGAAGAACTTCACTTTGTCTAGTAGCTTCCACTTCTAAAATCATAGAACATAGAAACTGATAAAAAAGAAATAAGAAAAATTCCTCCTTCTGCAATACAGACCCTTGATGATATTGTAACATTTGTCTTCAGGAAACTCCAGGCACCCCTGGAAACTCAAGATCTGTTACTGCACACCCTCAAATATTTTAGTTATCATTTTTAAGTTTGAACACTTTGGATTTGGCTTTGGCTTCATTTTAATTTGTTTGTGTTCTTAATAAAAGTTTATTTTCAATTAGTAGCCTTTCAACTCTGTACTGCCCCTAATATAAAGACAGTTGGTTTTTGTTCCTTTGGTTTGCTGAAAAAATGTTTAAACTTTTTCCCTGTGAATATCTGGGCAATTATTGAAAAATATTTCTCAATTTGAAGCTGAAATGAAAGAAGGATTAAGTTTAAAAGCAACTTTTTAGGCTTAACAGGAATATTTCTCCAGCTTTTCCTGGAGTTTTCCAGATGGATTTGTCTTACTTCCGTACTATTGAGCATTTTGTGTCTGCCCATTTCTCCTATACTAAGCAACCACATTATTGTGGCATTCCTTTCTCTTTTTTATTTGCTAGTTAGATCAATCATCTTCTCCTGTATTGCTGATCTTAAGTGAGCATGAATGTTTTTCCTTTATAAAGCTTATTTGGCTATAGAATGTTGTTGGATAGGTGTGCTCACAAAATAAAAGAGCACTCTCAAAGTTATGAATTAAATGTTCATTTTGGTGTAGTTACATAAAATGTTCCTAATGTAGGACAGGTATATTATGAAGGGATATATTATGATATCTGTGTTACAGAAACCTGTGCTTGGAAGTCAAGAAAACTGCTTTAAATTTTTGTCAAGGTTAAAAAAAAGGAAAGAATTAAATATTGTTCTGTAGCAGTCTGTGAAACATGGGGTATATATGCTGCTAGGACATGATTGACAAATACAATGAATCCCTTTAACACCTCATCCATTCGACCAACCAAGTGCTTGCAACCAGAATTTTAAAAACAACAAATAATGATAAAGATAAGAAGTTTTCCCCATATAAACTGCAGCAAGATCATGGAAGGCAGATTAGAAAGATGAAAATTTGTGGTAAAAATCTCATCTAAGAAGATATGTATGACATTAATTATGTATAAGGAAAACCACTGAAAGCAATCTTTAGATTCAAGCTGCTGGATGACTGAACTCTTTATCTTTCCATTTGATTACTTGCATGCCAATACTTCTATTTGTTGTTTGTTTACATAAAGAATGAGTCTACTTTCAAGGTGTGTGAACATTTTGAAGAGGCAGATGTAGTTTGGAGAAGCCAAGTGTGACTAGGTGATGCCGAGCCAAACTTTTGAACTGCTCAACTAGAGCAAGAGTGGAAAGGCTTGAAACAGACAACAGCTCTATCTCCAGCTTCCTCTGTCATTCACATCTGACATGTACAATATTCTCTGTGGGATATTCAGCTTCACACTGAGATGATGAGCTGGCCATGTACATGGTGTTCAGGGTTACTTAAGCAGACTTCCAAGGTATGCTGAAGATAAGATTTATGAAAGTTCATAGGAGAGGTGATGATGACAGCAAAAAAAGCAATAAAAAGAAAACAAAATAAATTTTGGAAAAAATCATACCTTAGTGAAATGACTGCATGAACACTTTTAGTTGTCTAAAACTCAGTTATTAGAGACTAAGCAAGGTCTGGAACAAAATTAAGTCTACTTATACATGGACTAGAAATACCTATGACTGTTTGGTTTTTGGGGAGTTATTTGTTCATTTTTGTACTTTATAGCTATGTAGGAAGTGCTTATTTTGTAAGATATTAGGAATATCAATGTACTTTTAACATAGGACATCACTAGTCTTACTAGATATTTTGAACAAATGAAACAACAGATTCTATACTCTACACTAATTACTTTCTATGTGTTGCTACGTGGTCTTCCTTTAGTGCAGTTTTTTGAGGCAAACTTTTAGAGCTTTGAATTTTTTTTTTGAAAGTCTAAGTATTAAGTGTATAAATAAAGGAGGAATTGGTTCACTTTACCAGAGACAAGATTAGTAAAAATATTCAATGATTCATTGAATATCTTATAGGCTTTCTTGAGTTTTGTTATCAATGTGAGTGCCATAGGTCTTTAGTTGCTTCCTGAAACAAGGATTAGATCACTTTCTTTTTGTATAATTCCTGAATAAAAAACGTCCCCAAAAACATAATGCTCAGCTGGCTGCTGACTTACCTTGATAACCTCATTGCTTCATGGAGTGTTCTAACAGTTCATGGAGGTTAATAGGATACGGAAGTTCTTTATGGTGCACATGGACCTTTTACTTTGTTGTAGAATGACCCTTATTCCTGCTACTGAAAAAACAAAGTTAAAACTCCAACTGAAAACGTTCAGGGACACAGTGAGGCTACAAGAAGTCTGTACTTTAAGACTGAAAAAGGGCTGGAAAAGGTGCTGTTAAAAGCTTATCATTATTCAGTCTTTCTAATTGTTCTGGCTGGAGAATTTTCTGGCAATTCTCAATATTCTTCAAAAAAAAATGGGAACATTAAAATTCTTCCTATTTTTATATTAGGAAAAAACTAAGTGAGAAATAACCTTGAGGTGTAGCTTTCAAATTCTACTTGAAAAAGGAAAGGGAAAAAAAACCCTCACCAACCTTGGATCTAGCTATCTTCTGCGTTCTTTTAAAACGTAAGATTACTATGCATTAAGAATAAGCACAATGCAAAACAAAACAAAAAGAATTTTAGTATGTTGAACTGCTGAAATCAATGCTTAGAAGTACTTTTATTTATAATATATCTCAATGTAATTTATAAGTTATTAAATATTTGCAATGTTTGTTTTATGTTATAATAAGTCCCTTTACTGGCTCTTCTTAAGCATTTCAACAACACAGTCATTTATCTATTTTTTCTTTCACACCTGAAAGCAAAACAAAAGGAATACCTGACATAAATTCCTATGGTATTTACTTTCTTCTAATCCCTTTTTTTCAGTCCACTACTTCCATTTCAATAAAGATGACATCATTAGGCCATTACTTTTATTTTAATATTCAGTATCTTATCAAAATTAAAATTTAGTAAAGTTTTCCCAAGGGCAATAATTCTGTAGAGTACATGTGCATGAAGTTCAGACACATTTTCAAGCATCAAGCAATGAAAGACTACCATTTGGGAATTAATGATTTGCGATACATATATGGCTGAAAAGAACGTTTCCTTTGCTGCATTTGTTTTGGGGTTTTTGGATTTTTTTTCTGTATTGTGTATGCACAGTTCATGTTTATGAATGAGTTTTAAACAACTACTAGTACATTGAAGAAAAACTGAAAAGAAGGAAGTTGCTGTTATTCTAGCTCTTTGGGGCTAAATACCTCAAATACATCCTTTTAATAGAAATGGTTTTTTTAATAGTCAGACCTTAGAAGCTGTCGG
Organism: Leptocoma aspasia; assembly: GCA_013399835.1. Taxonomy (NCBI): domain Eukaryota; kingdom Metazoa; phylum Chordata; class Aves; order Passeriformes; family Nectariniidae; genus Leptocoma; species Leptocoma aspasia. The sequence continues at coordinate 1,389,039 of VXAX01003731.1, read as the reverse complement.
TATCCGTGATGAAGTACACTGTGGAAACATGGGCTGTTTTGCAAAGTCAGCTTCACTTCTTCCACTGTATTTATTTTTGTATTGTAATACTACTGAGTTAGGATTTTCTATTAGTAAAGTTCATGTCTGGGGAATTGATCTTCAGTGGAATACTGGGTGCAAAAGACAGGGCCGTGTCTGTTAATTAGAAGGAAGCAGGTAAATATCATAACTGTAGGTCTGAAAGTATTACAAACTCTGAGAAAACCTTTTAAATGAATGATGGGGGAAAAAGTAAAATAACATAACTTTCTTTATGGTCTTTCTCATTTTGGATTTGGATGTTGGAACACTGATGGACAATACATAAATCACTACATGGGTAGTGCCATGAGACTCCTAAAATACCCATGTTTAGTGAGAGAAGTTAGTGCCAAAACCAGACCAAAATAGATGGGCACTTGCATTTTCTATTTTAAACTGAATCTTCTGTTTTACACATGAATTCCAGTATTTGACATCTCTTCAGTGGGAAACAGCAGAAGCTGCTCTTATTTCAAAGCAGTTCCTTGCTGCCTGTTACCTTTTAGGTGTTGATCAAGGTTCACAAAGTCTTGTATGTGGCATATGTTCTCTGACTCAAGGTGTCTTATCTGGTGGTTTATTACTTTTAACACTTCTCAGTGCAATATCTATCACACTTTACTTAATTAACTTAATCTGATGACGTTTGTCATATATGGGAAAATAACACCGTATCTAATCTGGTAAATCTGAAACACTTGTTATTTTTAGTAATTTCTGTTTCCTTTCTAACTTTTGTTTTGCCAACCATAACAGAATTCATCTCACCTAACCTTAGACTTGATAAATTGATTGTTTAATCTTAGCTCCATCTAGAGACAATGAAAAGAGATAGAAATGTTTCAGAGTAATTTCTTCTGCCTATTCATGTAGTTAGAGTTGCTTCACTCAGTAAAGGAAGATCCTGTTAAGCTACATAGGTGTGTTGTGGCCAGCCTTGGCTGGCTGCCAAACCTACATCCAGCTGCTGTCTTAAAGAGCACTGGGGAGAAAATAAGATGCAAAAACTTGGGATAAGGATAGGGAGATCACTTACCAATTAATGTTATGGGCAAAGTAGTCCCAGATTTGGGAGATTTAATTTAGTTTGTTGTCACTTAAAATAGATTTGGATAACAGCAAGGAAAGAACAACATTTGCACCCTGTTCATTCCCAATTCCTCTACTTCCAGTCCCAGCCCAGCTGACATATAACTAGCCATCAGTAACAACTCCTTTCTGCCACTTCATCTTCAAGTCTTCCACACTGTAGCTTGGGCTCTCCATTGTTCATAGCCTTTCAGGAGTATCTAATTTCTCTGGTGTAGGATGCTCCATGTGTATGGATATCTACTCCACCATGGACTTCCCTACAGGCTGAAGGTGTCTTCTTAGTCTCTTCCTTCTCTGACCTTGGTGTCTGCAGGGTTGTTTTTTATACTTTTTGTTCCATCCTCCCTCTGTTAGGTGTTTTAAACCCTTTCTTGAATATATTTTCCCTGAGGTGTCCCCAGGTCAGCTGTGCCCTGCTGTGGGTGGGTTGGATCTGGCTTGAACCATCTGTGTCTGGCACAGGGCGGCCCTGGCCTCTCCTCAGACAGCCCCTCTGCAGCCCCTCTGCCAGCAGCTTGCCAACTATGCCCCATACAACACAGTATCTTGATGGTTAAAGATAGATAACAGGACAAAAATTCCTGAGAGACAGAATACTTAAAAATGTAGGAGATAGGCCAATTTTGTGGAGGAGACTTTTAAGCACCATAGAACTGCACTTGCATATATATAGCACATGCAAAGCCCCACAGGAAATTCATTCAACCTAACTTAGAAGTTTTGCTCAATATATTTATTTTACCTGTAGGTTATTGTTCATATTCAGTTTAAATGTGTATTTTCTATATATTTTTAAATTTATTGGTTTAGATATTACTAGTACTATATATTATAAACAGTCAGTTTAAGGTGCTTAAGAATCAGTTTCAGAAGCTCAGAACTCAGTTTTTAAGGTCCACAACATAGACCTTAGACAAAATTTTAGTATAGAGACTTGATTTATTTGGATGTCAAATGAATAACTGAATCATTAAATTACTAGGAAGAAATTCTTTACTGCGAAGTTGATGAGGCACTGAAAGTTTGCCCAGAGTAGCAGAAGGGATCAAGGTCAGGTTGGATGGGGCTTTGAGCAACTGGATCTAATGAAATGTGTCCCTGGTGATGGGGGGGGGGTTGGAATTACAACATAGAATCATACAATTGTTAAGGTTGAAAAAGACCTCTAAGATCATTCAGTCCAACTATTAGCCTAGCACCACTGTGTTGACCACTAAACCATATCCCCAAGTGCCACAGTCACACATGTTTTGAACACTTTTTTTCGTAATAACTAATCTAAACCTTGTCTGGTGCAACTTGAGGACATCCTCTGATCTTCAAGGTCCCTTTCAACCCAAATAATTCTTTGACTCCATGATTCTATGATCTCTGCAAATGAGCAAATCTGGTGGCACTAATACTGTTTCTTCAAATGGAGTGAAAAAACATATAAATTATCATCAGAAAATGAATTAATATATATTTTATAGTTGCTTGACCTTTTTAGAGTTTCTGATACAAGGACAATGTTAAAAATCACAAAATTGGTGATTAGTACATTCAAAGTTATGGTATAACCTGTTGTCTGTTTAAGAAGACCTGCACTAACACATGATTCTCTAAATAGTTTCCTCACATCCTCAAGAAGGACGTTTCCAGAACAGAGCCATCTTAAAATACAAATTCAGCCAAAATATTTAAAATAACTTAAAAAAAATATATCCTCCTGTTGCTCATTAAAACAAAACTTAAAAAAAATTTTCTTAATTATTTAGAAATATGTCTTATTCTTTTTGGACTGTTTTAACCTCATAAAACATCCCCAACTAATTCCCATGTTAATATCAAAACTGATAAAGAATATTTTATACAATCCTTCATTAAAGTTATGGAAAATGTTGAATAAATAATAAATTCCTTGCTTTGTTGGGAGTTTATTTGCTAGGGAAGACTGGTGATGCCAACTCAAGGTATAAAAGCTTTTGATATATTCCTTTGCAGTTTTTTCCTTCATCTCTTCCATCTTTAAAAGCAGTATAGAAACATAAATAACAATCAGATGGCTCAGGGAATTACAAATCAGGATCAGAGCCAGTTCTTGCTTTCCTACAGATAGAAATCTATCTTGACTTGCTACCAAAGGTTGTGACTTATAACAATTCAATGGAATATTCTTATTTGTTACACTTGTGATCTCAGCCTGTGGCACAGCCCTCACATATAAAATCATTCCATTGCTAGTAATATCAATAAAGTTGTCATGGACTGAATGGTATAGACACAATATTGATTTTTTCCCCTATGTCTCACTACACAGTATGGGAACCTTATACTGCAGTTTGCCATGGTGCATATAAAGAATAATTCTTTTCTGAGGATGACAGGAAAATGTTTTCATGAACATGAAAATTTACCTTATTAAAGTGAAGAAGGGCAGTATGTTGGAAGAAGCCCTGACAGCAGACAGTAGTACAACAGTATTACAAACATTTCAGACTTCAAAGGATCTACATTAACGAGTCAATCTGAAGCAAGACACCTCCTTTGGAAAGACTCTTTGGAGGGAGGAGTGCAGTTAGCAGTCTAGCTGTGTCACATCTCATTTATACATTTGTTTTTAAGCAGCTGACTTGATAAAAAATGTCCTCATTAACTTTATTTTCTATTTTCAGCATGCATTTATTATACCTGATTTACTCCATTCAGCTTAATATGTCTGCTCTTAGTTTATATGTCTGCAATTAGTTTCTTGACTATGCAACTGAGACTACCTATAATTTTGCAGAATTTTACTGAATGCTTTCTGAAAGTTCATGTGATGTGCATATCTCCTTTGTCTAGGCTGATGGCCATATCCTCTGAAGATTCCAATGAGTTAGTGAATCTTTACCTCCCTTGACTCCTTAGGCCATTTTAAAATAATGGCATTATGCTGGCTGCTCTCCAGTCACCTCAGATTTCACTTGATCTATTTTGAAGAGCAGAAGTACATAAAAAAGTCTGCCAAAGCTTCTTCAATTTCTCTGCTTATTTCCTTAACCCTTTTGGACATGTGCTATTTGGTCATGGCCCAATCAATTTTAGAAGGCATTTCACCTTATAATAACCATATTTGACACCCTTTGTACATATCCTAATTCCTAATCATCCATTTCCATAAATATGATTTCAGATATAATGAAATACTTACTCTGATCCTTTATAAGGCCTTATAGAACCATTATATAGTATACCCTCAATCTGCTTATACTCTTCCTAGGGGATAGATTGCAACGTGAAAGTTTCTTTCAAGAACAAGGATGGGTCCAGAGCTCAGGACTGGGCTAGTGAATTGGTTTATCATTCAGAATTTCAATTAATTTTATGTTTCTTTCCTGCTGTAGGGAGGAAGCAGCCTGAAATTAAATTCCAGCTGATAAGTTATTTCCTTTTTTATGACAATTTGACGACCAAGAGAAATTGCTCTCCTCAATGACTGAAGACTGAAGATTTGCAGCACCAGACAGTCATCATGATTTTCTCATGAAAGGACCTCAAGAAAGGACCTCAAAACCCTTCTTATCCCAGAGTAAAATTGTTTGTGTTTTCTACTCTTAATATCTTTCACTTATGGAGATCCTATAACCACATTGAGCAATCAGTTCAATGCTTATTTAAGCTTTAAGTTTTCAACCTTTCCTTAATTTTTTTTATATAATTCTTAGAAACAAGCTTAAAAAATAATGTATGCTACTGCACACATTACAGCAGTTGAAAAACCTCTTAATGATTCTGCATGTGAGACACTGATTATGCCTAACAAAAGTTTAGAGACAGAGCCTGGGGCTGATCCTAAACACTTACAAGATCTATTTGATGTGAGTTGTCCCACTGAAATCAAGATGACAGCTGATTATGAATATTTTATATTGTCATCTACCAATGTTTTTTAGCTGTAAAAGCTTTCAGTATTGAGCAGTATGCTAATTCTGAGGTACTTTTATGAATGCAACACTGATCCTAGCTGGATCTTGTGCAGGAAGTGAAACTAGAGCCTTTGAATTTAACAGAAAAGGCTGTTACTGTCTGAATCACATTCTGAGTTATATCCATTAGAAAGCATTATTTGATTAGGAGATCTCTGTACATGTCTTTTCTTCCTGATCACTGGAGAAAGCCTAAAATTATGTTGGCATGACTGCTTCAACCTAATGAGAGATATTGTAAAAAAAAAAACAAAGCAATAAAATTCTATGGTCCAGACATAAGTTGGTATCATTTAATGGTCTATATCAAACAATGATCCAATGCAACATGTCAGTCATGGAACCTTACACTGAGGCAAAGGTTCACTTTGGTTCCTTTCCTGAGACCACAGGCCAAGACTGAACACCTGTGCATGTACAACAGGTCATCTGGTTAATGCTGTCTCATTACTCTCCTCTAAATAAATTATCCTTTTGTGATTATTTTTTGAAGAACTTCTGCTTGGGTATAATTAGGCAAAATGAACATTTTGGCATTTAAAATCACAGAATAACTAGGTTAGAAGAGACCTTCAAGATCATTGAGTCCAACCCATGCCCTAACACTCAACTAAACAATGGCACCAAGTGCCACATCCAATCTTTTTGTAAACACATCCAGGGATGGTGACTCCACCACATCCCCAGGCAGGGCATTCCAGTACTTTAGCATTCTTTCCATAAAAAACTTTTTCCTAATATCCAACCTATATGCTCCTTGACACAGCTTGAAACTGTGTCCTCTGGTTCTGTCAGTTGCTGCCTGGAGAAAGAAATCAACCCCCACCTGACTACAACCACCTTTTCACCCCTGAGTCTCCCTTTTTCCCGGCTAAACACCCCCAGCTCCTCACAGGGCTTGTGTTCCAAGCCCCTCTCCAGCCTTGTTGCCTCCTCTGGACGTGCTCCAGCATCTCAACGTCCTTCCTAAACTGAGGGGCCAAAACTGGACACAGCACTCAAGGTGTGGCCTCACCAGTGCCGAGTACAAGGGAAGAATGACCTTCCTTTAAAGAGTGGAATTCGGGTACTGATTGTGGAGATCCATTTCTCCACTTCTCTTCACACTTGAGTGTGTTGGTCACACTTTGTGATAATTTTAAAGACAATCTTTAATAGCAGAAATGGTACCCTGGAATTCCACATGTTCTAAAGACACTAGCCTTTTAGAAAATTTGCCTCTGCCTCTAACATTGACGATTCCAATGGTTACTGAAAGGCAAGGGTATCAGTCCAAACATACCAAGAAATTTATATGATCACACACACCATGTGTCTGCACTCGAGATGATCTGTTCCGTAACCTTCCCTGGCACTGAGGACAGGCTGACTGCCTGTAGCTTGTAGTTCTCTAGATCCTGCTTCCAATCCTTTTTGTGGATGGACATCATATTTACTAACGTCCAGTCAACTTGGACCTCCCTGCTTAGTCAGGAGTGCTGATAAATATTTGGAAGTGGCTTGATAAGTACTTCCACCAGCTCCATCACCACCCTTGGGTGGATCCCATCTGACCCCATAGACTTACTTGTGTAGCAGCTCACTGACCTTTTACCTTCTGATGTGGGGGACTCATTCTGTTCTTCATCACTGTTTTCCAGCTTAGGGGGCTGAGCTAGAGAACTGGTCTTAATATTATAGACTGAGGCACAAAAAGCATTAAGTACTTCTGCATCTTCCTCATCCTTTGTCACTCTGTCTCCCTCTGCATCCAATAAAGGATGGAGTTTCTCCTTAGCCCTCCTTTTCTTGCTGATGTATTTATAGAAACATTTTTATTGTCTTTTATGGCAGAGCCAGATTAAGTTCTACTTGGGCATTGGTCTTTCTAATTATTTTCTCCCTGTAAAACCTCACAACATCCCTCTGAGCTGCCTGCTTCTTCTTCCAAAGATCATAAACTCTCTTTTTTCTTCCCGAGTTCCAGGCATAGCTGTCTGTTCAGCCAGGCTAGTGTATCCAATTGACTCATCTTTTGGGACATAGCAATGGCCTGTTCTTCCACCTTCAGGATTTTCTTCTTGAAGAATGTCCAGTCTTCCTACACTCCTTTGCCCTTCAGGACTGTCTTCCAGGGCCTCTGTTGGCCAGGTTCCTAAACAAGCCAAAGGTTGCCCTTCAGAAGTCCAAGGCAGCAGTTCTGCTGACTCCCCTCTTTACTTCTCTGAGAACTGAAAAGTCTATCATTTCATGAAAGGTATGCCCAAGATGTCCCCTATGCATCCAAGATCACCACTTAGGACTAAGAAGTTGCTGCTTGATTTTATGGAGAGTATGTTGTTATGCTTCTTGGTTCTTTGATGGGGTCATCAATAACTCCTGTTTGGTCAAGTGCCTAGGACCTTCAAGGCTGGGAAAGAAGGAAGTAATTGGCCTGACACACATGAGTGTTGAGACTGATACCAAGTAGAAGTAGAAATACATTTTATTTTATTTTTCTACTCAGTTTACAGGATTTCAGCCCAAATAGTGACAGGACAGGAAGTGAAGAGTGAGGCACTTGGTCACAGAGAATGGCTGCTTGCTTTACAAACTAGTATAAGTTACACTAACCACATTACCAGGGGTGTGGAGCAGGGGATTACTTGTCACATACGGACTCTCCTTGGGTCCTAGGGCTGATGAAAAGAATTTTCTTTAGGAAGAAGACAGACATAGCAAATTACCATCCCAAGCTCTTTGGCAGGAGGAATCTTATGCCTAAGATAATGATTTTTTATTACTCATTTGGTTCGCATTCTACTTTTTAGATAGTAGAAGTTGCTTATTTGTTATTTTCTTAGTTGGCTTGCAATTCAATATGATATCTGAATTTACTACATGTGTTCTGCTTTAAATGCATTGGGTATTTGTTCTTTGTTGTCTTTCTTCTCTCTGTAGCAGGTTTTATTTTTTTTTACCAAAAATCAGACTATAAAAACACTATCTTGTCGCGGACCATTGGACATTGTGGACTGATAGCTGCTGCTCATTTATTAATACGAAATAATTGGTCAGAGCTATACATAATATAAATAAAGATTCTGCCAGTAAATTTGGCAAGACATTTGGATGTCTTCCCTTTTTACAGTACAGTGAAATATAAATTAAATTTTGTAGTGCTTGTAAATAATTGAAAGCAAGCTAACTGATGGCATGCAGTAAAGTGCTTGTTTTTTGGTTGTTTTTTTTTTTTTTTTTCCTGAAAGAATAAGTATGTGATTATCTTCATCAGAATCTGAAATTCATTTGGAAACTAACTTACTGAGAAAGTTGTTGTAACATCCTGGATTAGCTGCTATTTTTGAAAAATGGAAAAAAACCCCAAAAACCAAACCAACCATGAGAAGATTTTAAAGATTGCTGGGACAAGGTAATAGAAAGACAAGATTAAGAATGGTAGTGGACATTATTTTTGTCTTATTCACTAATCTCTAAAATTATCCAAATATCTCATGAGAGACTTAGCACATTATCGTGACTGAAATCCTATGTACTATTTTTTCTACCTTCATTGAATAAGGAAATCTGACAAAATTTCTTATATAAATCACATTTATGTCTTAAAACATAAAATTTGTTCCTTCAACACTTGTGTTGAAAATACTGAAAGGAGTATGTCTGAAGGAGGACTTCAGACTTCTGCAATTTCAGCAGTTATTGAACAGTGTTGTGTACTTTATCCTGTCTCTGACTCCTGCTAAGATGTGCATTTCGTGTGTTCCTATTAGGCTCATGAACACTATAGGAAAAATGTCAAATTTACAACAATAAGATTCATTTAGTTGGGTACACAATTATTCGTCTTAATTATGTCTGACACCTTCACCATTATAAAATCAGTTTCCCAGAAGAAGAGAAACTCACATTCTGTCTCCTTTAGGAATCCTTCATTGAAGGAGACTAGTTATTTCAGTCGTCTGAGGAAGCTAATAGTGTAGTCAAAGCATCAGGGGAAAAAAATGGAATATTCATCAAGAGCAGGGAAATACTACACTGTCATGCTGGATAACCATAATTCCTAACCAAACCGATTTTTTGGAGGGTAGTTGTTATGATCCGATTTAAATCCAGAAGAGCAAAGAAAATTAAGTCTCTGTGTATAAAATGAAAAGAACTTAGAAGGCTCAAAATATACACAAAAAATGTGTATGAGGCTAGACGCTGGTGCCAAAAAATTGGTATATTATTTAATAGTAAAAGAGGCAAAGAGAAAGAAAGGGAAAAGAAAGAATGAAATAGAAAAAGATGTGTAATGGGGATGTGGGGACTGGGGGAGAGTGACAGGGATTGGGTGGAAGCATATCACCCATGGAGGGTCCCAGTGATGGACCCGAGGGCTCCATCTGCTGTTCTTGGTGGTGAGGGTCCCTTGTCACTGCCTCGCTGCACCACGCTGCCACACACCGCACCATGCCATGCCACAGAGTACAGAATTCCATGGATTAATCTGATTAATCCACGCTCTGGGCAGGGGGGAACGCCCAGGTGTCTCCCTTGCGGGGGCCCCGTTTGACACTGTCCCTTGCAACACTGAGGATTTGTTGCATCATCTGTAGAGCTCTGGTGCAGGGTCTGGGGACCCCTCTGGGGGCCCTTTGATGGGCCATGTCACCCCTCTGCTGTGGATGAGCTTTTCCCGGGTGAAGGGCCCTCAGCTGGGCTCCTCTGCACAGTGGAGGATGGGCGGTCACTGCCTCTCACCAGAGGTTTTCCAACACACACCCAAAGCCTCTCTCTCCACCCTTTGGTGTAGGGTCTGTGCCAGCCTGGCAGCTGATAGCCCTGGGGCTGCCATCTCCTCCCTGAAGGGGCTAAGCTTGTGTTTTGTCAATGTCCCTGTCCTGAGTTGTTACCTTATTTTTTCTTCATCAGTGAAAGGTGTAGGGCCTCAATCAGGAGGCCTATTCAGGGTATGGTGGTCTTTGCAGCTATGGTAATACAGTTTTAAAAGTCTTTCATAAAAATGTTTACATCAGAAACAATAATATTTCAGTTTCTGAGAGTAGTAGACTACAGTATGTAAGATTTTGAAGAATTAGATGTATAAAATTTAACAAAAGGCAATGATTTACACATTTTGCCTTCATTGAAATGAACAATAGCTTGTCAGTGAAATCAGCAAAAAACTATATTAGATAATTATTTTTTTTCTGAGGTATATTTTATTTATATTAGGCAAGGAAAAAAAGATAATGAAACTGCTAAAAACACCCCTCTAAGCATCTTGGTCGCCTTAACAGAATACTAGTTATTACCAAATTAAGGCACATATGCATAATATGAAGTTAAATCAATTTTTACCTTGATAAACAAGTAATGAAATAAAACCATTATTATTACAGCCATCATTAATGTAGAACTGTCACATTGTAGCACTTACACAATGAATATTTCGCTATTCACAAAAGGATAAGTAAAACTGCTAAGTCAGATGCCATATCAGATGATGCACTAAATATGACCTCTGTCTTTCAAACAGTCTTTTCCCCTCAAAGATAATAATATAGGAGGATGGGAGATCTTAATTTTAAAATGTGACAATTTGTGGAAGATTGAGGTTCTAATGCAAATTTGAATCCTAATAAAAGCTGTAATACCACTATATACATAGTATTTATTAATATTAGACTACAAAATCTCTGTAAATATATAATCTCTCTCACAACATTTACAACAAGAAAACAACATTCAGAAGAGTATTAGGATTAGGGAATAAAAACTTTACCTTTATTGTACTGTCCTCATGTTAGAGATGATCATTGTGAAGTCTTTATCTACAGAGACAATCTCAAACTACAAGAAAAATATCTCCTGCTTTTGTCTTTCTCTGCTTAGTGTTTCTGCAGAATAAAAGTTTCTTTTAACTAATTTATTCAGGAAGACAAGTGAAAATGACCTGCAAATGATTTTGAGTATTAAGAGATGGAGTGGTTCTGAGATGACAGAAAGTTGAAGCTGAATATGCCTCAGTATGCCACCAGTAGATTAACTATTTTTCATTCTGTCCTTTACTTTATGCTTTTTGAGGCAAAGACCATCTATTGGCATGTAAACAAAGTGAAGTTTCATAACTTGATTTGAGGAAAAACCTTTGTAGTAGTATTGAGAATGATGATGATGATGGTGATGATGATAATGATGATACAGCTAAGACAGAAACTCTGAAAAAATTCAGTGCCCTCATATAGACAACTGTAATGAGAGGATTGGGCTACATGTCAGTAACAATGCTGCCATAGTAGTTGCCAGCGAGCTTGTAACTGCTTCATTACCCATGCTTGACCCCTTGTGATGCATATGCTGAGCCATGACAGATTCAGATGGCAAGGGAACAAGCAAATTAATTACATTCCCAAATTAAATTTTTCAGCAGAATTGTAATGAAAAATAAAAAATGCCACCAGTGGTTGAAAATGCCCAAACTAAGTTCCAAATTCTGATCTACTGTCAATTGAATTGCTCTGGCTTCATAGTGAACTGAAATGTAAATTTTTCCTCGGGTATAGAGAAATACGTTTGACTTTCTTCACATATTCTAGTCAATAGCTCTAGTGTGATGTGCAAGACAATATTTCTAAGGATAGGCTTACTTAATGAGTACTTACCTGGGCTTTTTTTGTTAAGTCAAAATAGAGCTTTATTCAAGGAGTACCAAATCATTTAGATACCTTTGAATTAATTTTACATTTTCTTTTTAAAATGGCCAAATTAACAAAACAGATACATTTTAAATACCCCCCAAATTAAATGAGATTTACATTTCACTGAAATAATATTTTAATATTTTTCTTTCCATAAGTGGGTAACATGGTGTATTTACTTCAGTTCTTCTATCAAACTGGAAATGTTAACTATTGTACCTGTTTGCAGTGGTTACTTGGTGCTTTGAATGACTAACAAACAAACAGGAAGTAATCCTATCATTAAGTTGATCAAGAAAATAAAAGCAAGAACAAAAGCAAAATGAAAAAAAAAAAAAAACCATCAAACAAGAAAAACAACCAAAACCCGAAACCTGCAACCCAAAACAGCATATAACAGAGAATCAGAAAATTTGTGGTAAGAATTTGTCTTATTGGCAACAGTAACTTTAAGAAGCCATGGACAGGCAAGATGGAGTTTTTAAATCTCTGAACTACAGTAATCAAAGGGTGAAATTTGCAGTGGTTGTATCTAAACTATTGAAATCTAGTACATTATCAAGCTAAAATGTTCTCCAGTCATGTTCTGACGGTTTCTAATCGTGTTCTGACCCTACATTTAGAATTCATAAACTCCATTTCATCTTCTTCTTTTATATGGGCAAACCTCAGTTCCTATGAAAGGAAAAGTCTGATGGAAAGGCTGTTCTGGTATATCCAGCTTGTCCCCAAAAGAAATAAACAGACAAGTATTGGTCAGAGGATAGTAAGTTTAACTTTCTTCATGGACATCAGACAGATTCTAGACAACTTCTTTAGATGGCTTCAGTGGCACTAAAGTGAAGTGGGATGTATTGCATGCAGATGCTTGGTTAGTACCTAGCCCAAGATACAGGAAGTAAAAGCTTTTTTTCCCTTATTTAAGATTCAGTTTCCCATCTCTCTACTATCTTTCATGTTTATACAACCACCTATTTGAGATAAAGTGCATTTAATACCATATTAACATAGTACATGGAAGAATTAGGTTTCAGTCTTGGTAAGGACCTTGGTACACAACAGTTCTCAGAGTGGTTAACCAAATGTAAGCAAATCTAAACAAAGTTTAGATTTTGAATTAGCACATAGCCCACCAAAAATTTCATCTTCAAAATGTAAGTTTCTATTAGCAAGAAATTCAACAACACACCAGACAGCTGAATTCTTGTTTCGTCATTTTGTAAAAAATGGAACATGCCAAGATTCAATTACATGTATAGCTTAAAACCTCCTGGAGTTTACACTATCCTGGAGATAGCGTATTTCTTTCTAACGAGTCAGAGGACACTTAACATATGCTACACTAAGTGTCAAGACTGATGTCTTTTTTGTCATTCTGCTTGTAGAGTACAGATTAACTTGGATTTGCTCTCAAAAAGACTGGAGCAAAACTGATCCAGAGTGATGGTCTGTGATTTACTTTGACATCAGAAAGGAAAGTGTACATTTTAAAACACACTAGTGATGATTCATTTACCTTTAGATTAATAATACCTTGCATATTGCAAGCTATTGGACATTTGAAACCAATAGGATATCTGTGAAACAATTCTCCATTAGAAAATAAAATCTTACAAATGTAACTTGGAGTCTGTCTAGCCATTCAATTATGTTTCTGCACTGAGGCTCCTGAAGGTTCCATTAAGGTTCTGCTTCACCTTATAATCTTATGCTACATATTAAACTTTGTTTAATTGTAGCTCTTTTGCAGTTTGCTTGCTGCAGTTATGGTATTAAGAATATTTCTTTCTTTATATGTAGGAAATGTACTATACAAATAGTACAATTCCTGGGAGAAAAGGTTTGATAAGACATGCAATGACATACATTTCTGTAAAACTAGGCATACTGGCACATACTAGGCAATTTGGTAGATGAAGAACAGAAGTAGTTGTTCTGTGCACAAATATAGAATAGTAGAAAAAATCAGCATGGCTTTTGGAAAATTATCTCTTGCCTTAAATACCTTGTCAAACAGTCAACAAGTTTTTGAATCGGGGTCAATCCCACTGACATGTATTATTAGATTAACAAAAGTCTTTTGACAAAGAAATAGAAAAACTTTAGAGGAAAATAGAAGTTCTTGCATGATTAAGAGATAGAAAATAGAATGTAAAGATAAATGACCAATTTTCATAGTGATCAGAGCTCACAGGGAAGATCCACAACAAACTATGCCAGATATGCTGATGTGACTTTTGAGAACAGTGAAATGACAAATTTTCTGATGTTATTGTGTTACTCATTTTAGCAAGTACAAAGGTGGTTTGTTAATAGTCATGAAAAGTTCTTACAATACTGGTGGGCAAATCCATTAAACCAAAATACATAAATAAATAAACATATCCATTAAACCAAAATACATAAATAAATAAATATATCACATTGCATAAAAAATTATGTGTTCTGAGCTGATCATTGTGACTCAATCTGAAATCTGGGGGTAAAGGTAAATTGTTCCATATGAACATCTGTTCAGTATTTAGTAGCAATAGATAACAAGCAGACAATTATACTGGTAAGAATTATTTGAAAGTAATAGACAGCTACTATACTAGACTGTAAAGAATTAGGTCAAGGTATGAATGTATATACTGGATTTCTAAATTTCAAAAGAAGTATATTAAAATGGAAAGCTTTAGAAGAACAGAAATAGAGGCAGTGCATGAAATCAGTCTGAGAAGAGATGACTAAGCCACAGCTAAATAAATTCACTCTTCATTATGAGTAAAATATGCGCAAAGGTGACCCTGACAGAAGTTTATAGGGTCAAGAGGGGCGTGAAAATCATGGTCGAGGGGGAAAGGAGGATAGGGATTGATTTTCCATTATTTTTTCCAACACAAGATTGGAGGCACATTAGAACAAGGCAGGAGGAGACTGGCTTAAAACCGAAGGACACAATGTTTCAGGCAATGGATTGTCAAGCTGTCTTTGCTCTAGGAAACTGTACCTGTTAAAAGTTTAACAAGTTTGACAGAGACTGGCTATAAATGGAAGAAAAATTGCAGAACCTCTAAGTTTGGGAAGAATCCCTGGGTATTACCTAGTTTAACATCCTTGTTCAATCATGGTCAGCTACCATAGGTTGCTGGACCTGGTTGCAGGACTATGTCTCCACTGATGAAGCCTCCACAACTTGTTTGGACAATCTGATCTTGTGTTTGATCCTCCTCACAGTATTTTCTTTTTCTTGTGCTTAAATGGAATTACCTGTATTTCTATATGTGACAACTGTGTGTTGTCCTGTCACTGAACAGCTCTGGATACAGTCCATATGCATCTTTTTTACCTCCTCCCACCATGTATTTACACACATTGATAAGAAGATATACAAATGACATCTGTCTTTCAACTGCTATACGAGGGAGCAGCCCACTGTGGCAATATGATTTATGATACTGATGCACAATGGTCACATAATGCTAACAGGAAGTCAAAAGTTCACTTAACACTCTGCCCAAGAATTTCCGTGAAGGCTACAGAACAAGCTTGATTCATTTACCCAAACGTCAATGTTAATAGGCATTTTGAGTGTTATAGGATATTAGAGATATCAGGAAATCTCAAAGCTGACTTGGAATTGATGGGAGAACTGTTCCCTTGTGAAGCAGAACCTGAAGTCCAGGCTCAGTGTTTTGGGTATCTCAAATGTGATTAGACAAATGTGTGTGGGCTGCCAAGTCATCACAGATGAGTCCATCCTCAATTTATGTGTTTTCTGGCATCAATCCTTGCCTTTAATAGTTCTTCTTTTATATTACATATTTTACATATTGTAAAATAAAATATATACCAAGTGTTAAAAAACATCCAGTTTATTATCGTGACTGTTGAAGTAACACACTCATTGGTAACAGGAAACTGTATAATTGAAAGACTTCTAAATTCTTTGGAGTAATATTTGCTTCTTTCTGGATAAAAATGTCCAGAAAAATAGTGTCTGTTATTGTATATGTCTTTCTTCTATCTTAGACTGGCAGAGAAGTTTCAACCTGTACCTATATAAGTATTAATTAAGAAGAAAATTCAATAGTTCAATACTTCTGTCATCAATGCAGACTTCAAAAGTTATTAGTCAGACATGAAATGACAAACTGTGTCAGTCTAACGGAGTGACAAACTGTGTGCACTGTTATGCCAATGGATCAGATTGCAATTTTTATTTTTTTTTTTAACAAGAATGACTTTTATTTCATCAGGGTAAGGACTGCTAGATTTGGTGTGTCATTACCAGTACTTTCTTTGTTTTTCTTTTATCTTCAAGTACATGTTTTCAATCCAGACATAAAAAATACTATATTTCTTCATATTTTTGTTTCATACTTTTCAAATATAACATGTGAATGTAGTACAATTTGTTAAGATCTCCAGGTACTCCTAACAGCAGCAAGAATAATGCAAATAAAATACTAGTAATATATTAACATTGTATAATATATTAACATTGTGTTTATTTAATTTCTTCTTCTGCTTTACCTCAATATCTCTCTGCACATAACCTTTCATTTTTAGGAACTACAAAATAGTTTTATGAAGCGCTATAGGGCCACAGTGTTGTAACACCTTAGTTTGCAGACAAACAAAAAATTTCATTCTGCTTTGTAAAGAGTAATCTGGATATCCTTGAATTCAATGCCAACTCCTGACCTTGTCTATATGCATCAATTAAGTTTACATTTACTTGCTTTGAGTCAGTTCATAAAACAGCTCAGACTAACCACAGATGATTTCAGTTACATTTGTTATTTTTTTCTGTAATGCAGTGAGAATGTATAAGAACAAAAAAAGGAAAACAAAAAAACAACCTCCATATGCTGAAGTTTAGAAACCTTGCTTTTGTTTGGAAAGGTACATACATGTTCTGACATTATTATATACTGTGGAAGGTCAGTATAATTGATGAAACAAGACTGGCATGTAATTGAAGGCTATAAACAGGACAGTGGGAAAGAGAAAAGATAGGTATAAACTGGATAATCTTAATCAAAGGAAAGCATAGACAGATTATAAGGAAACATTTCAGAATACAGGGCAGCCTTTCAGACTGGAAAATAGCCCATGTGGACAGGTGGCACATATTCTATATTTGAGCTTTTAAAAGCTAACTTGAGCAAAGCATTTTTAACACACACTTTAAAGAAACCAGTAACATCAGAAAGATGGAGAAGATAATTAGAGGTCAGAAAACTGGTACTTGGTTAGCTCCAATCCTGATATAATCCAGAAGAAAACGATCCATAATGAAAGAGTGCAATAAAAAGGATGCATGGGAGAGGAACCTCAGCTGTTACATTACTGTGTCAATGATTGTTATACCAATGCAAAACCATGTCCTGCGGAAAAAAAATCAGAAAGTCTTGATTTCAGTTGTTCCACCACTAGTCCATATATTAGCACATTTCATAACTGACACTGAAGTTAATGTGAAAAAAAAGAAAGGAAAAACCCCCCACTCAAATAGAAACAAAGTCAAACACACATTGGTTTTGCCTGTCTTTTGTCCTTCCTGTGATGTCTGAACAGCAAAACAGGCCTGCACTTCTTTCCTGTTGACTTCAGTGATCTGACTTTTGAGTTTAAGGTTAGCTGCCCATCATTATTTAAATTCATTTATCATTATATTATTCATTCAATCATATTAAAACAATCCTGCTGACTGGATATTATGACATTATTTATTAAAAGTCTCCTGGGATACCATAAGTAGGAGTGCAAATTCTATATTTAGAGTGCATTTCTACATGAGATCCTTCACTTTGTGTCACTATATTTATAAATTACCATTAATAAAAGTTTCCTACTTTTGGGGAGGACAAAATGTAAGAACTTAATTACACACCATGTTACTTAAAAAGTATTAAATTTTTTTAGATAATATGATAACTTTCTTTTCTTACATCTAAATAAAAGAAAACCAAATTAAATTTTTGTTAAAATCATTAAAAATGCTTCACTTGAATTAAACTGTTTCTACCTATTGTAAACCAGACCCAAGCAAAAATGACAATTAATAGGCAAATTATACCATTCAACAATTTAATAAGAAAATCATCAGTTATTTCACAAAGAAGAAATGTTGAATATGGTGTTAATTTGGAGATTATCACTCTATTTTATTATTACACAGTCACATCTCTTTTTTCCAATTACTCATTAGGCAAAAAATGTTCCTTGCTTAATTCAGTCTTTTGTTAGGGTTTTGTAATCCAGTACTTCATTTTGAAATCTGTGGTCAAAAACAAACTAATATCAATCAATTTATAACTTTAAATATGTACAAACCGTCACTATTTTCTTTGTGTATATCATCTAGTTTACAGTATTGAATAAATGATAATATTTTTTTCCAATTATATAGATCTTAAGGAAAATAAATATAAAAGACATTTGAATGTTTGAATAAAAAAAACTTTAAGGATAGAAATATAAATATCACTATGGAGACAAATTTTGATAAAACATGACGATTGTTTTATGGAGTTTCAACATTAATTTCGATGTTTAATTGTATTTGTGATCTACTTTCAAAACAAACTTAAGTGCATTTTAAAATAGATGGAAGAAAAAGAATTCTTAACTGGTGATCTGGAGACTGGTGATGTCTACTTAGTGGCCATTATGCCAATGTTAGCTTATTATCATTGTTAGAATTGATTTTATAATGCTAAAAATGCAACAGCATAGAATGAGGCCTTGCGTATAGAGAGTTTACTGAAACAACTGTTTCTTTCTGTTATGTGGATTTCAAGCATTAAAAAAAAAATCACTTTGACTATGCAGTCACAGAATCACAGAACTGTTAGGGTTGGAAGTGACCTCTGGAAATCATCCAGTACAAACCCCTGCCAAGGTAGGGTCACCTGGAGCAGGTGACATAGGAACCCATCCAGGTGGGTTTTAAGTGTCTCCAGAGAGGGAGACTCCAAAACCTCCCTGGGCAGCCTGTTCAGTGCTCTGCCTCCCTCAATATAAAGAAGTCCTTCCTCATATTGAGGTAGATATTCTTGTGTTTTAGTTTATGGCCACTTTTCCTCATCCTGTCACTGGGCACCACTAAAAAGTGTCTGGCACCATCCTCTTGGCACCTGCCTTTGAGATATTTATACATAATGAGGGGATACCCTCTCAGTCTCTTCTTTCTAGACTAAAAAAACACAGTAGTGACATCTTAGATTCTAAAAAATAATTTCCTATCTGGACTGAAAACTTGTGAGCCAAGTTTTAGCTTAGTGGTGTTTTTGCTGTAAGAATAAACCTTTGAAAAGAGGACTTCTGTGAAGAATGTTGACCTTACTTTTATCTAAATCTCAGGAGAGGAAATAAGATACACAAGGATGTATACCAAACTTATATTCAACCCATTTAAGATTAGGGATTTTAATTAAATATCTAAGTGGAGCAATTAAATTTAGGAGAATTGAATTCAGGACTTTTAATTATGAGGATATATAACTTTCACAATAACGCTATTCAGCTAGACAAAGAACAAGCAATTTTTTTTATCAATCAACAAATTTTCTGTCTTAGTGCTATGTAAGAACTGTGAGGCTGTTTCAAAGATAGCAGTATTATTTTTTTTGTTGGTGGAGTTAAATGGGTTGGCCAATTTTCTCCTTCCAATTCCATTTGTACTGAATGAATCACTTTACTGTAACAAAGTGAGGCCTTTCACTGCTAAAGCTTTACTTATTGTTACCCTTCCAAACTTTGAAAACACACCTTTTGAGATTAAAGTATTTTTCATTCTGTCATTTGGCAGTTGATAGGCTAGACCTACCTCTCTCTGTAAAGTAGGGTATTGTTGATTCATAAAAGCGATAAAGAAACAAAAAAAAAAAATTCACCATTGAAATAGCCTTATTATTTCTTTCTACATATCTAAGTGGTTTTCAATTCCTAAGGCCATTACACTTTCTTTGGATTAGTTTTTGAAGATAGTCTTTGTTTTTTTCTGTACCTTATTGAAGTTTGGGCTACATTTTGTACCTAACTGTACTGTAGCTAATAGCTACTCCTGATGTAGTGATATAAAATACTATCAAATAAATAAATAAATGTTTAAGGTTTTCCTCTACAGAGATGTGTTTTCCAACTAGAAATATAGCACCAATGCACATACAAGTCCTAATATTCAAGGGCATTAATTTGGCTTATAAAAGGGCTTTGAGAAACAAATGAGAACCAGAAGACTTTAGCCTTTTGTGGAGTTGTTT
The DNA here is from genome assembly GCA_013399835.1 of Leptocoma aspasia. Lineage (NCBI taxonomy): Eukaryota > Metazoa > Chordata > Aves > Passeriformes > Nectariniidae > Leptocoma > Leptocoma aspasia. The sequence continues at coordinate 1,369,020 of VXAX01003731.1, read as the reverse complement.
TAATATATGTGAAAGGCTGGTACAGCAAAGTATGGTCCAGCACCCAGGGGTTTTAACAGCAGTCCAATCTGTTCTAAGCTTTGCTTAGTCAATAAAAAAAGTATTGATTAAAAGATGGATTTTCTATTTTGTGGAACAATGCAGTAATTGGTTCCCACTGTAAGATTTTTATGAGGATATCACTTTAAGCTGAATTTTCTTAACATGGCTGCTTTAAACTCAGGGTAATTTTAAATCTTCTGTATAATTGTAACAATAAACTGTTGGGTATAAATATGTATCCAAACACAATCATAGTAGATGTAAAATCTTTACTGTCAATGACCCATGGACAAATACCAATGAGCTCAATGAGCTGTAAGTCAATATTGGCTTTATATTCATTTGATGATAGTATTCTACAGCCATTGTGTTGAGCACTAAACTGTGATATTTGCTGAATAACATTAATGGCTTATACTTAAAGATTATATAACATAGCTCCCATTTAAAATTGAGCCTAGTTGTGTTTTGGTACATCATAGACAGGGAGTAAGTTCTGTGTTGCTGAAGCACAGTAAAATGTATACAGCCATAAGACTATATTGCATCATTTTAATGTTGGTTGCTCAGTATTTCACTTATCCAGAAGGAACTTTATTTTGCGTTGTCTTCTTGATCAGGGAGAAACAATAAAATATGTGTGGATGGTATAATGTCACTAGGCTTTTGTTCTGAAGAACAGAAACTTCTATATGCATATCAAAACGGGACAGAGACACTTCCTTTTTAACAAACATATTTCATTTAGTGTAAGACTTGGTGTTATATATGTTATTTGGAAAAATGGTGTGTTGTCCTGTGTCTTTTACAGTCAAGGAAATATAATGGAAGAGCACAAAGCAGTACTCTGCTGTATGCTGTACAAGCAAATTATCTGCATTAGTTTAAAATAGAGTTTAGCAAGCTTAGGAGAGAAACTTTATTAGAAAAATGGAGTATTCTCAAGTTTAGAAACCAAGTAATCCAGCACATCAGTACTGAGTGCTGCTTTGTGCTCTTCTATTGTATTTCCTTGAGCTGGTAGCAAAAGGAAATTGAGTTTTTCAAGCAGGACTTCCCCCTTCTGAACTCATGCTAGCTGTGACCAATGGCTAGTCTTTCACAACCCCAAATCATGGTTTAAGGTGGTATAACTAAAATAAAGATTCCTTTGATGATACTTCCATATTGGATATCTTAATTTCTAAACCAAAGAATGGTCCTTTTTTATAATATAGTTTCTTTCCTAAAGAAAGAACTTTCTCTTTTAAATTAATGTGGTTAGTTTACTTGTACTTACGAGTACAGAAGATCATTCCAGAATTTACTTCTACCTTTTTTTTTTTTAGTAGAGAACTACTTTCAATCTGCATTTCTTATAGCTATCATTCTATTGTTATAAAAGCATTAATATTTATTTTTTAATAATTTAAATAGTTGCCTTTCATCCTAGAAATATATCACAAAATCACAAAATTATTGAGGTTGAAAGGGACCTCTGGAGGTCATCTTGCCCAAATCCTATTCTCAAGTAGGGCCACATTGAACACATTACCCAGAGTCATCTCTAGATGGTTTTTGAAACTCTCCGAGGAAGAAGTCTCCTCCTTCTCTGGGCAACCTGTTCCAGTCCTCAGTCATCATCACAGTTAAGAAGTTATTTGCTTATGTTCAGACTGCACCTCCTGTGTTTGAGTTTGTGCCTGTTGTCCCTTGTCCTGTCACAGATAGAGCCTGGCTCCTTCTTACTCCCTTCCTTTAGGTATTTATATGCACTGGTAAGGTCCCCATTTTCTCTAGTGAGAAACACATGATCTTGATCAGACTTCATAGAGATGATTTGTCTCATCTCAGCATTTGTTTGTTGTGCTAAAGAAGCAAAGATATTTTAAAGTCTCTACTTAAAAGAAATAATCTATTCACTATAACTTCCCAGTAGACCTTTTTCATGCATGCTACATGAACCTAGGCTATCTAATTTGTGCAAATTTTTTCCTGGAAAAACTGATTGATTATTTGATCTTTGAGTGTTTTTAGTAATTATTTTTCTTCACTCAAAAGCATTGGCTATAAATTTCTGCCTGATATTTATTGAATCTGTTCTTAAAAAGCATCCCGTCCTAATCTTCCTCACAGTTTACTAGTCCTTCCACCCAGTGACTGAAACTTCTATGGTCCACTATGTGCTCAGTTACAGAAAGTGAAAACCGTCTATAAGGTAGATTAAATTATCCTTTACCTTACCCACAGATAAGTGAACCATTTTTTTCTCTTGTGCAGCTCTGAGCACTTTGTACCCAATTGCAAGCTTGTGTCACTGCCTCAGTAAGTCAATGTGCACTACTCCCTAACCTAGAATCTTTGAACTTTGAGAAATTTTTCTCTCTTTACTAGTTGATCTTATTTTGAACATAGATATATGATGTCAAAATGTTAATAGACTGAAGAAATACCTACAGTTCACTTCTTTTAATGATGTGATTATTTCAGTAGGGATGTACACATTATGAAAATAACAGCAACAGGAAAATTTTATTATTATAATTTCTTCTTGACCACTACAGCCTATGGGTTGGAATACTTGTTTGCTTTTTTAGACAAAAAGATGGAAACCAAAGCTGAAAATAGTTGAAATTTTAAGTGCTATTTTATTCATGGCACAATAATATATTAATCATTCTAAGGCAAGTAATTGGTACACTCCAATAAAGAGCAGTGTGAATTTGATATTGAAGAACTGTGTAACTAAGTATATGTAGAAAATTATGTCTTCTTTAAGTATTTGTGGAAGAATTAACATAAAAGAAGACAAAGTCAGAATAAGTAGTTCAATTACAAATTCTAAGTGGTTATCATATTACAGCTTTTTTCCAAATTTTTTTCAGTACTTTCCCAATTGCTGTGTAGTTACCTGCTCCTTTTCCTTGTACTGTGTATTCCTTACAGAATCAGATAGTCTTTCTAGAATTCCTTATACAGTCTTAATTTCTATTGCTAGGTAAGATCTAAATCTGTTCGGGGACCGGATGTAGCAGGGAATCTCACTCCCCACAGGAATTTATCAGTTGTTACTTAACATGTCAGGTAACTCAAGCAGGACAAGCTGTCTTGTAGTGAGTTATTTTGGTGCCATGGGGTTAACGCTGGTCTGTTATCTCCCAGCTGCCAATAAACATCTTAATCTTGAAGTGAGATCTGGGAAGATAAGCCAGATTTCTGACGGACAGACACCTCACTTTAAGACCATAAAAGCCACTCCAAACTTTCACAGAGCAGAAACTGTGTGGAATTTCTCCCACGAGTAGGGATGCTGCACGGTTACTGCCCAGGGATTAAGTGAAGGAATCTGTGCACATTATTGTCATTTCAGTGGTTACATTCAGAGTTACATTCAACTCCTAATCAATACCATTTCTTTTGCTAGCTTTAATATAGCTATATGCCTTGATATAGTGCACTGTTTTATGTTATGCTGCAATCTACTAGTAGTTCTTTAGTTTTATACTGAGTAGTAAGTAATTCTGATTAAGATCTTTCACCTGTTGTCTTTTATCTGTTTAATAAATAATTCATTTTTATAAATAGACTTGAGCAGGCATTATTAGAACTTGTGGATCAGAGTGAATCCTTAAATTTAAACTGTTGCCAAAACCTGAGGCTAAAGCAGGACTTGTCTGAAGCTTCCACTTATCCCATGCCACCAAAACCACCTCACATGGGCTGGATTATTTTAAACTCTATTTCAGTAGTTTAGGAGCAGATCTTGCTTTTAGAGAGAATATATATGAGGTTCAGTGCAATACTTTAGCAAGTCAGTGTATTAGACACCTCACAGTTTAAAATAATTTTGATGATATATCCTTAGAGATAAGAAAAAAAAACCCATGAAATATTTGATTTTTTGAATGATCACATAAGGTTTTTTAGGTTAATGTTAACTCTGAGACTTTTTATCTGTGCTGTGGCTCATTTACCTTTTCTTTTTATCTCCTTTCTTATTCATATCTTCCTGTTAAAAATGTCCCTTGCTTAAAGTGAGATTTTAAAAGCAATCTCAGTGTTGCATTGTTATTTTTGATTCAGATCATCTATTTCTGGTGTTACATGTACACATTTTAAAAAGACAGTATTACATTGACGAAGGGTAAGTAAGCTCTAAGTTTTCACCTTAATTAGATAAGCAGTAGAAAGACTTGGGACAAGGCTGCATCTTAATCATCTAAGAGATCAGTTTTTAGGCTCGCTTCTTACACAGTTTCAGCCTTGAGTGACTTGCACCCTTCCAAAGGAATCTGACCATGGTTTGGGAGTATTAACAGTATCTGTGAAAGTTGTTTTTGGGTTTGTGGGTCAGAATATAGTCCTGGCACTGTTTATGAGTGTATATTTTTATCCCATCTCCCTTTTTCCCCCACACCCCCGAACTACAAGATGTGTGTCAAAGATGTTTCCTAAAAAAAACGCCCATATTTTTCCATAGACATCTAAGTTCCTCTCAAAGGTATTTCCTCTCAAAGGTACATTTCCTTCTTTTATTTTACCTCTGAAGCCTTACTAAAACTTACTTAATCACACACAATACAGAGGTACATTAATGTGATTCTTTCTCTATCCCAAGTCAAGACTTTCATTAACTTATCATGAGAACATTTGACTGAGGTCACATTCCATTTCTCAAGCAAATAAATTCACATGTCTGAGGAGTTCCACCTCAAATTCCACTAGCTGGTTATTAGATCTCCCCAGAAGAATGAATGTCTCCTGGTTTTACTGGTGTTATCAAGCATGCAATGAAGTAAGTACTGAAATACAGAATTTGTCTCTCAACTGGTGATTTTAAAATGTGGAGTAATTATCTTTTTTTCCTTGTTTACACAATGAACAATTAAGTTAGTTTGTATGTTTGTTTCTTTTTTCTTGAAACCAGAAATTAAATTTTGATGTGCCATAGCCTGGATCCGCTTTCTTTTTCAGAAAAAAATACCTGCCCAGAATCAGAGAATCAGAAACCTTTTTTTTTTTTAAATTAGAATTCTGTGAAACACAATGCATTTTCTGTGTAAAGCTGTTGCCAGGCAATAATGTCTAGCATTACTGAGTTTAAAAACACTGTAATTTTGCTTTCTGTAGAAGTCAAGAAGAATCAGTCTCCTTATTATTCCGTATTTTCTATATATTTTTTAGGGTGGAGTAACTTTTTGTAATCTTAGCACACCAAAGATTTGATGCCAATATATAGAGTACAATGACAAAAAAATGATACTTCAATGTAAGAATCTGATATTGAAAAACTGTTCCATTTTTACTGATAAGAATTTTATTTTTTCTCTCCTCAGAAAAGCAACTGTGGCATCATTCTTCTACTTCTTTTCTTTATTTTTCTGCTGTTCCTGTAAAAATATGATACTTAATTTGTTAAAATTTATTTAATTATATTAGATGACAGATGAGAAGGTGGGAGACATGATACTATCTTCTATAGCCTGAGAATTTTTTGAGGATAGAGGAAGCTACCAGAATATCTTCCAAAAGAGGATTAGTCACGTTGAAAATTCCTATGCAAATTGCTCAGAAAGGAATAGATTATTCATTGAAAGAACACATTTATTTGGAGACAGGTTTATGTACCTCTCATACAGGTACATTATATGTTCTGCTTTAATTTCTTCTTTCCAACCATATTTCAATTCTCTAATCCTGCCTATATGTTTGGTTTTTTTTTTAACAAATAAGAGAGAAAAAAGGGCTTTCCAGGCTACAGTATTCTGTCTGTTTTCCTGTTCTTCTTAAAATAATCCAAAATTTTCAGTTTTTTCTGGTCTATCTGGAACTCTTTCAAACGCTCTGTCCTTGACTCTCTTCTGTTTTATGATGGTAAAAATGGTTATGCTTTGGTGACCCAATCTCAACCAACCAAATGTTGCACTTGCTCTAAACCATTCATTTCTCTATCACAAAATATATACTGTGTAGGAGATGTAATGGTAGAATAGAAACAGAGAGAGGAGAAACTAAAAAAAAAACCCGCTGTCTTGCTTTTAGGCTATGTCTGCTCATCATCTGCTGGAGAGAGCTAGGATTGACAGTGATACTAAATATACATTTAACAACTACCCCCTTAGAGGAGGACTGTAACAGATTTGAATCGCTCCACAGCAGTGCACCTGCCAGTGTTGGTGCTCACAGTAAGGCCTAATGGCCATTTGTTATTTTGGAAGGATGGACTATTCTTTTGTATAGGACAATGAAGTTGAAACCAGTCTTCTTTTAGCAAGGACAATGAACCATGAAATTGGGCAGAGACAGCAGCGAATCAATGTAGCTTATACAGAAACAAAGAGCCCAGTATTGGACAGCAAAAGTGTTTGTGATTTTTTTCCTTCATCCTTTCTGTTGCCTGCTTTGCCTGTGGGCATTGTTGTCTTTCAGATGTTTTGCATGTATTATATAAAAAATTTAATGACTTTTACGTCTGAAATCTTGACTGATATCCACATTAAAATTGTTCTGAAGAAACCAATATGTAAAGAAACATCATGTTGCTGTTCCCATGAGATCTTGGGCCCCATTCCTATTTGGATAGTCACTTTGCCTTTCATATTTTGCCCCCTCTTGTCTTGTATATTTATTTTTGTCCTTATGTTTTCTCCATATTATCTTCTTGAGAAACACAGCTCCCAGTTCAAACAATTCCACTGTTCCTGTTTTCTACAGGAAAATATAAGGTTAAGTGTTTTTCAGAATCTGGAAACAGAGAAGCCAGATGGCCATTTGAGCAGAGAGAGTATCTGATGGCTACCTGCCTATCTGCTAGCTGTAGACAGTGACTCTAGTGTGCTGTACTGGGTACTCAGTGGAGCAGAGGCAAGAACAGGGCTTTGAGACCAGAATGAGGTACCAGATGAAAAGCTGCCAAAGCCAATAACAACAGGCATTTGTCCAATATGTCCTATTTCCTCAAGTGAAAATAAAAATTCAGAAAAGGCTGGCAATTTGTTGACACCCTCAACCAGTATGCATTCTGCTTCTCTCTTATTACTGGTTTTACTACCCAGGTTCGTCAACAAACTTTTCACATGTGTCTGCTTTTGCTCAGTTTTGGTGTTCTTTGGGTTGATTTAATTTTCAAATGAACTAAAATAAAAAGAAACTACATTCCTAGCATTAATCACATTTTTTAGAATGTATAGGTTAACAGAAAACCATCAGAGATGAAGACAGGGAATCTATCTTCAAAAACAAAAATAGGCTTTCCCACTAAAAGTAATAATTTATACGTAGAAATATAAATTGAACGTAGTAAATAAATTAAATCTAGTAAAACTCACTATGCAACTTTACTCCTATGAGAAAATGTCTGTCCTTCACTGTACAATTGATATCTAAGGTAAATGCAGTAGCTTGTTTCCATCTTGACTTGTTTGTTTGTTTTTTTTTTTTTGTTTTTTTTTTTTGTGATATGGGTAATTTTGCACAACTGTAAAAGCATTGACTTTCTGGCTTCTTCAAAGTTTTTGTTGTTTGTGTCTCTCTTTTTTTTTTTTTTTTTTGCATTATCTTTGAGTTAAATTGTCAGGATCATTGATAATACATATTGAAAACAACTCCTTTTTGCCTGACTCTCTTAATGACTTAAGGCATTACTGAGATTCCTGAAACCCAAGGAGATAAAATTGGCAGGATTCAGTGTTTTCCACTTAAATATATTGTTAAAAGTATCACTTTCATCCAGTTATAGAATGGTTTTTTTTTTCATAATTCTTGGACCATGAAAAAAACAGTTGCACATGACTGAGGAGACAATACTTCTGGACATGTTATCACTCCTGACAGTGGGAGAAAGGGAGGACTTTCTTCTTGAACCAGAAGAATAATATTCTTCAAGTAATTTATCTGGAGTTTCTTCACTAAGTATTCCTTCTGGTAGATCTTGAGGAAAACAGGAGGTAAATTTTTGAAGAAATTAAACAAAAGAAAACCATGCTGTACGTTCAGAGTGAGCAGTATGAACACAGTACTGAATTAAGCTAAATTAGATTTAATTTGCTGTCTGACATAAATAGAGTTTTACGTTTATCATTAATGGGGACATCATCTGTTTTAACAGAAGATGATGTGTTTAACACTGCTACATGTATATTTGGGAGGCAGAAAATACCAGTGTGGAGAGAGGTTCCATCTTACTGTTATCAGTCAGAAATTCTGTATGTGATATTTAAGGACACCTTTAATATGGCTAGTGAACATTGCATTCAAATTCAGAACAGCTGTATAAATGAGGTAGATTATGACAGACTGGTCTATGGGCATCTTTGGTGTTCATCCTTCTAGCTGTACTTGGTAAGGCCTTTCATTTAGCACACATTAACAACATTGTTTGTTTTTATCTCTTTATCTTGGTAAATGTCTGCGTTGGTCATCAATTACAAGAGCTGCAAAGATCTTCAGTGTGTGTGGTGGGTTGACCTTAGCTGGCTGCCAGGTGCCCACCAAACTGCTTTCTCACTCTCACACCCTTCAACAGGGCACAGCGAGAAAATAGGATGGAAGAGCTCATGAGTTCCAAAGGCATGGAGATAATTTTCCACTTACTGTCATGGGCAAAACAAACGAGACTCAGGGAAAAAAGTTTAATTTACTGGCAGATATTAGTAATAGAGTAAGACAGTGAGAAATAAAAACACCCTCCCTCTCCCCTCCCATCTCTGCTCCCATTTTTTTCCAGGTTCAGCTTCACTCCTGACTATTCTACCTCCCCCTGATCATGCAGATAAGGGGGATAGAAAACGGAGTTGCAGTTGGTTCATAATGCTTTCTTTCTGCTACTCCTTCCTTCCCACACCCTTCTCCTGCTCCACATCAGGTTTCTCCCACAGGATGCTGTCCTTCATGAACTGCTCCGATATGGGTCTTTTCCATGCTACACCATTTCTGCCAGAAAATCTGCTCCTACATGGGCTTCTCTGCACGTGCTGCAGATGGAAAAATAATGATTTCAGTAAGCTGTCTTTGAAGGGGACTGTGTCAATGTTTTTGAGGGTTTTTCAATTCTTGAAGGGGAATATTTTTGCCTCATAATATTTGTTGAAGTGGATTGCCTTATAACTATTAATAAGGATAAGAATTATCAGATTAACACATCACATAGAATATCAGGAAGCATTTCTGCTTTTAGAAATGGAAGTATTTAGATAATGTGTGCTCCCATGTCACTATTACCACAGATTCAAACCACTCAGATCTTCTGTGATTGTTAAATAGTGAACATAGAAAGCAAATAATGAGCTACAAGACAAATGCAGTTTAGAATGCTGTACCGGTTTTGTTGGAATAGAGTTAATTTTCTTTGTAGTAGTTGTTACAATGCTGTTTTATATTTGTGACCAAAATAGTGCTGATAACACGGGGATGTTTTAGCAGCTATTGCACAGCATCAAGGTCTTTTCTGTTCATCACATGAACCCCAAAGAAAGCAACTGGCGCTACACAAGAATTTGGGAGGCAACACATCTCAACAGGTGGCCTAAACTGACCAAAGGGGTATTTCGTGTCATATAATGTCATACTTGGCAATAAAGGCTGGTCAAAAGAAGGAGGAAAGGGGGACATTTGGAATGATGGTGTTTTTCTTCCCAAGTCACTGTTTCATGTGATGCAGCCCTGCTTTCCTGGAGATGGCTAAACATCTGTCTGCCCATGGGAAGGGGTGAATTAATTTCTTATTTGCCTTTGCTTACATGCATGACTTTTGCTTTCCTAATTAAACTGTATTAATCTCAACCCAAGGGTTTTTGCACTTCTACCTTTCTGATTCTCTCCCCTGTCCCCCCTGGGTGTGGACATGAGAGAGTGGCTGTGTGGTACTTTGGTGCCTGCTGGGGCTATTCCACAACAGAAATCAATCCAAATATACACAGGCACAACCTATTAATATATAAATATATATCTGTAAAGAATGGCCTGTTTCTGATTACCATTCTATAAGACAAATATTTAAGTCATCAGAAGTCAAACAGATTCAAGCTTGACTTCAAGCCTAAAGTTCCCTTTTCTTAATGCTTGCTCTTCACTAAAATTCCCATCTTAGCTTTCAACCAAAACTTAATTATTTAGCAAGATCTAATGTTTCAATGCATCCCTGCTCAAAAATGTGGAAGTTATAATTTTATAAAAACTTCTGAAAGTATAATCCCATGCAAACAAGGATTGCTAAAGGACAAATAATATTGAATCCCAAAATCTGTGCATTCCATGATACATGGTTATGAAAAATTCAGGTGAATCAAACATTTATTTTGAAATGAATTATTTAATTAAAAGTATACTGGAATCACAACAATAACAAAAGAAACCATAACAACCCCCCAAAAGACTCAACACATTCATACTGAATGAATAGCTTCACTGACAGATGGTGTCTGAGAAAAGAACATGTCCCAAAGATTTCATTTTTTAGACTTCTGGCACACTGAAATAGAATATATCTTTCAGAATGTAAAGAAGATCTATAACAAAATCTGATTTCATAATAATATGAAATATCAGGTGCAAATATTTCCCCAGATATGTACATTATAAATATTCTAAGTCTAATTTTCTGAGCTTTAAAAAGAACACATCATAGAACATTTTTGTTTTGACTGAGATATTAGGAGACATTATCATATAGGTTGTAAAATAAGCTCAGATGAGTGATTATCACTGTCTAGTGAGTACAAGTGCTTATCAGTCACTTCTTATTCATGTAAATGTGACATAACAGCTTTATCTAACCTTTTTTAAGGATTGCTTTTAGGGAGTTTGTCAAAGAAGCTATTTAAAGCTGGTTTAAGCACATCCTGGTGGTTTTTCTTTTTTACCTTTTCAGTATGACTTTGGATGACATGATAGCCTAAAATATTTATATTCATAATCACAGGTTTTCACATATCCAAGAACTACAGTATAATCTAATTTTGTTTAATAAATTTTAGTAAGGCTTTTGACATTAGAGACTGGACTGAAAACTAGCTTGGTCCAGAGGGCTGTGATTAGTCACAAAAACTCCACCTGGAGGCCAGTCACCAATGGGGTACTCCATACAGTGATACTGAGTGAAATACTGTTAAACATCTTACTGAAGCAGTTGCTAGAAGTTTGGACCAAGCGCACCATCAGCAGGTTTGCAGATGATACAAAATTGGGAAATACAACTGATGTACCAGACAGATCAGCCTGGACAGGCTGGGCAGTTGGGCTGCCAGTAATCTCACAAAATTCAACAAAGGCAAATGCAAAATTCTAATCCTGCAGAGGAATAACCCAAGGTAGTAATGCAGATTAGAGGTTAACAGGCTGGAAAGCAGCTCTGCAGAAAAGAACTTGGGAACCCTGGCAAACAACTAGCTGACCATGAGCCAGCAATGTGCCATGGCAAAGGAGGTCAAAAGCATGCTGGGCTGCATGAGGGTAAGCTGTGCCTGAGGGCTGAGAGATGTGATCCTCCTCTTCTGCTCAGCACTGTTGGGACACATCTGGAGGTCTTAGTCCATGTCTGGACTCCCCAGTGTAAGAGACTCATGGGTCAACTGGAATAAGTCCATCAAAAGGATGCTAAAATTGTGAAGGGACTGAAGAATTTTTAAGTTGGATATAGGCTGAGAAAGCTGGACCTGCTCAATCTGGAGAAGGCTTGAGGGGATCTCATCAATGGGCACAAATTAAAACACACATAATTCAGTCTAAACACAAGATTTTTTTTTTTTTTTTATTAATTGTAGGACTCGTCAAACTCTGGGACAAGCCACCCAGAGAATTTGGGGAGTCTCTACACTTAAGAGATACTAAAACCACAACTGGACACAGCCCTGGGTGACCTGCTGGAGCCAACTGTTTAAGCATTGTTTTTGGACTAGAAAATCTCCAGAGGTTCCTTGCAATCTCAGAGATTATATGATACTGCAAGTGTGTGAAATAGAGTTTATGCAATAGGTTTTTTTATGTAATAAACTTGTATTAAAACTGGAATCTAGGCAGCATCGGACAACAGTAAATGTAAATACATGTATTAAAATGCTATGCTTAAAAAAATAGCAGGAATGTTAGTACCTTTTTTTTACTATTTTGTTTCCTGGTTTTATTAATTTTTTTGAAGTTAGGAATTATTAAACAGAAAAAGAGCATTCAGCTTTGGTAATGTCAAATATCTATGTATAGCATAGTGCACACTTTAATTTTCAGGTAGTTGTTCTGTCAAGTACATAGTAATAGTGGAATTGCAGTGATGCTCAGATAATATTGACCAGTGGGAAAGGAGTGAATAGGATCTCTTGTGATGCTAGACTTAATTTTTTTTTTTGTACTGGCTTCTGAAGAGCATGTTAAAGAGCATATTCAATGCTTCAAATAGATGCCCTGTGAGACATGACAAAATTAGTCATTTATAATTTACAATCCACAAGCTATCCTCTATATTTAGCTATGAAGTGCTTAAAATGTTACTTTTTAAATGTAGTGCATTATTTTTTGAACACATTATGATACTTTGGCTCACAATGAATAATCCTATATAATCAGAGTTGTCTGACTAAGTCAGCTTATTTGCAAAATGCTTTTCATCACAGTCTGTTCCAGTCATTATAGTCCTCAGTCTTTCGTTATCTTCTCCATATCTTTAATTTTAGAGCATGTCAGAATGCCTGAAGAGGTTCACTAGATTTAACAATCGCATTAATACTTGCTGTTTGCAGAGAGTTTAGGACATATTGGAAATCTCAGGCACTTAGTGCCTCAGACTTCAGAAGTCATTGTGTTTTATTGTGCTAATAAGAAATACACTGTTAAAAGGGGCTGGTGACCAAAAAAAAATGTTAAGAAGCAAGACGAAGATCTTGAACAATCAATTGATGGACATGATTTATGATACCAAGACTGCACTAGTATTATTCAAGAAAATGGGAAAGTGAGACTTTGAATTTTTGTTTCTGTGCTAGTCTAGAAGATAGTTTCATATCCATCTTTCCAAACTCCCGCTGTTACACATATAATCAGAAAGGTTTTGTAATCTGGTTGAACATTAAAAAATATACCACAAAGCCCTGGTTCATAAAAATTCTCAATACAAATAAAACATCAAGAACTATATTGATCAAAAATCAAGTTTTACTGAGAATGATGATTTAACTAGCTGCTTCCTTAAAGAGCAATTAAGTGACTGATAATTTGAAACAATTCAACTTTTTTATTGTAACCTAATTTAGGTTATAAGGAAAAGTGGGTGTCATGCAGAAAATTTAAAGGGTACAATCCATCATGACTCACAGCCACTGCATTTTTTCAGACTTTCTGTTACTTGCCACTGACCAGTGCAGAGGTTTTCACCTCTTCAGTTAATCCTTTTCCTTTTGCCTGTATTCAGGGGCTGGTTTTGGTCTCAAATCTGCGGTGAGGGTCTCTGAGGGGTTTAGCAAGTAAATGTCAAATTTTTACTAAAAAAAAGACCATCCAATAGCACTTTTTTTTTTACAGTTTCTCTGTATAGTTAATTTTCTTCCCAATAGCTGCTATGGGGCTAGGTTTTTTATTAGCACTAAACACAGGGTTGGTAATACAGAGATGTTTTGTTATTGCTGATCAGGGATTAAACACAGTCAAGGCCTTTTCTGCTTCTCCACCTGCCATGCTGATGAGGAGACTAGGGGTACACTGAAGTTTGGGAGGAGACACAGCCAGGACATGTGACCCAAACTGATCAAAAGGATATTCCAGACAACATGAAATCATGCTCAGTATATAAAGAGGGGGGAAGGAGAAGTAAGGGGGAGACATTTGGAATGATGGTGTTTGTCTTCCCAAGTCACTGTCATGTGTAGGGGACCCTGCTCTCCTGGAGGTGGCTGAACACCTGCCTGCCTCTGGGAAGCGGTGGCTAAATTCCCTGTTTCACTTTACTTGTGTGCATGGCTTTTGCTTTCCCAATTAAATGGGCTTTATCTCAACCCATGTGTCTTCCAGCTTCTACCCATCCAATTGTCTCTCAGAGCCCATTGGTGCGGGAGGGAGTGAGTGGCTGTGTTCAGCTTCGTTGGTTGGTAGCTCTGGTCAAACTTATGACATGATTAGGGAAATTAGAAAAGGGAAGGTAAAGGAAAGTAAGTCACCAGTGAAAATCTAATTACAGAACTAATTTTGATGAAGAGTTCAGATGAAGACAGGAAATACTAAGGCAATTTTGAATTGTTGCAAATTCCTGAGGGGTGGAACATTAAAAAAGCAAAGCATGCCCTTGTGTTAGACTTTTGGGGTGCAAGCAGTGCTATATGTAATGAAATTGAGGACCTTATCAATAAACAGACTTATGGAATACACATTATGCACAGTGAGATTTTAATTTTCTTTAATTATAAATGATATTGTGATCCCAAACTGTCATTAAAAAATTTGCAAATTGAATCAGTCAGTATCATCTAAACTTGAAACTGACTCAGAAGTATCATTGAGTCCAAATCACCACTCCTTAAATGACTACCAAGAAGTAAACCACATGACTAAGAGCATCATCCAGATGGTCCTTGAACTGTGACCCTGAGGACTTTGTTGCAGTGACCCTCTCAGTGAGGAACCTTTTCCTAATGTCCAATCAGCACTTCCCCTGAGGCAGCTGCATTTAATTTCCCCAGGTACTACTGCTGGTCACCAGGGAGAGGAGACCAGCACCTCACCCTCTGTTTTTCCTCCCCGGGGGAAGCTGTAGACTACCATGAAGTCCCACCTCAGCTTTCCTCTCTCCGAGATGGAAAAAAAAAAAAACCAAGTGAATTCAGCTGCTCCTCAGCTTGCCTTTGAGGCCTTTCATCATCCTGGTCTCCCTCCTCTGGACACACTCTAATAGTTTGATTTCCTTCCTATTTTGAGGGACTACAAATCTGCACTCAGTACTTGAGGAGAGGCCACACCAGCATGGAGCAGAGTGGAACAATCACCTCCCTCAGCTGGCTGGAGATGCTGTGCTTTATGCATTCCTGGATATGGTTGGTCTTTCTGGGTGACAGGGCATACAGCTGAATACTATTGAACTTGCCATCCATTAAAAACCCCAGATTTTTTTTTTTCTGCAGGGCTGTTCTTCAGCCTCTAATCCTAAAATTTGTACATGTAATTAGAATTACCTCATCCCAGGTGGAAAATCCAGTACTTGCTCCTGGTAAATTTCATATGATTGGTGGTAGCTTAGCTCTCTAGCCTACCCAGAGCTCTCTCTAAGACCTCACTATCCATGAGGGAATTCTACAGCTCCCCCAAACATAGTATCATCAGCAGACTTACATACTGTATATTCAAGTCCTGTGTCCAGGTCACTTACAAAAACTTCAAAGGGCACTGGCCCTAAATCATAGCCCTGGGGAAACACTTTGGTAGCTGGCTGGCTGCCTAATGCAACATCATTTACTATAACCCTTTGAGCCTGACCCGTCAGCCAATTGCTCACCCAACACGCTACAGACTTGTCTAATTGTGAGCTGGACATTTTGCCCAGAAGCATGTTGTGAGAGACAGCATCAAAAGCTTTGTTATAACAAAGAAAACCCCCAGAACACATCTACTGGCTTCCCTTGGTCAACTAAATGGGTGAATCTGTCCTAAAAGAAAACTAAGTAGGTTAAGCAGGACTTTCCCCTCATGCAGTCTGTGATCAATTGCTGTGTTGTTTCTCAAGTGGTTTTTAATTCTCAGAATAACCTTCTCCATAATTTTACAGACACTGAAGTGAGACTGATGGGTCTTTAATTACCATAGTTTTCCTTCTTAAAACTGGGACACCATTTCCCAGCTTCCAGTCAACTGGGACCGCTCCAGAGTCCCAAGGCTATTGAAAAATAATGACAAGAGGTCCCACAATGACATCACCCAGCCATTTTGGTACCCTGGGATGAATCCCATTGGGCCCCATAGATTTATACACATCCAGCTGGAACAGCAAATCTCAAATAATTTTAGAATTGACTAAGAGTTCATTGTCCCCACAGTTATGGTGTTTCAACACCAGGCTTCCATGGTCCTAGGGCCAATCACTGGTGTTAAAACAGAGGTGAAAAAGGAATTAAACTTCTCTACTTTGTCTGTGTCCTTTTTTGTGAGGTAACAGACCTCATAAATAAACAGATCAATTTAATTTGTGATCTTTTGCTGTTAACATATTTTTAAAACGTCGGTTTTGTTATTCTTCCTACTGCTGACTAGCTTGAACTATAATCACACTCTGGCCACACAAATTTTCTTCCTACAGTGGTGAAATTTGTTGAAAAAACTTTGACAATATGATGAATGACATTTTTCTTATCAAATATTAAGATTCATTGTTTTATGCAGCATGACTTTTTGGCATAAATCTGAGTGTAATATTTAAATTAATTTCTTTCTTGTAAAGTACATTAAATAAATCCGCTATCTACTGTTTGCTTGGTTAGTCACTTACTGTACAAAATAGACTTATTAAACCATAAGGTAAAGAATTCCCATATTAGTCTTACCCTTTTCCTCCCTGCCCCATCTCAAATGAAAGACTTAAGCAAATTGATTCTGTGACTTCAATCCAGTCTGAAGAAGTTGCATTATTGAAGTGAAAAACAGTCAAGTCTTGTAAGTAATTCCAAATGAAAATGCACCTATTCTTAGTCTTGGAAACAGTGCATCAACAACTTTATATAACATTAAAAACATCTATATTACCTTATAATATATGTTTATGTCCTTTTTTCACTGATTCTCTAAAAATCACACATAAATGTAAATTTATCTGTTTAAAAAAAATGATCATGTTTTAACTAACCAACCACTTTAACATTTTTTGAGGTAATATGCCCTTGAAAAACCTTGTGATTTTCCAAAAGAGATTCTAATTTTGCTAGAGCACATTTTGAAAAGAACAATTGAATATTCTTCCTACATGAAATATATGTCCTCTTATTATTTGAGTGCATTTCTTTTTTTTTATTTCTCTGGTTTATACAAAGACCAATGAAGAAAATAGAATGACATGATATGTAAGCTAAGTGCATTTGCTACATTTAAAATTTTACCAGTATAAATTTGAATTATAGAATTATAGGAACATGCTTTTAAGAGTCAAATATGACATGTGAAGAAAGGCTACTTTATAAGGTGATGCTTAATGGTTACCTATAGAAATACGGAAGATTATCAAGATTGCAGAAACTGGAAAAGATATTTGTAATGTATGTAATTAAAAGGAAATATTTTTTTTTAAACAAGAAGTGGTAGAGCTGTCATATTGGAAGTATATAGTTGAAAAATATACTTGGAAGCTGTATATTTAATTAGAAGATATTATAAGTTAAAATGTCAAGATATAAAAATATATTTATTATGAGAATATTGTGGTTCATTGTATTGTACCTATGACTGCGAATCCCAAAATAATCACAATTTTTAATCATTCCAAGAATGATTAAATGAGGCGAATGAGCAGCCACCAACTTTTCTTCATCAAGAACTACTCACACTCTGGCTATTTTATAAGATAAAAAATGTAGCAGTTGCAGGTGAGAAGTAGGAGACACCATATAGCTTGATTTTTGCAATTCTTTTGATATGGCCTACAATATTTTCCCCATAGGATTCCTATCATGTGAGCAAAAACTTGATTGTAAAGCTGTACAAAAAGAACAGTTATTAAAGGTTTACTGTGAAACTTGAGGAATGGACTAAGCAGAATTCTAAGGGAGCCTGTGATGGCTCTAGTAATGTTCAGCAGTTTTATTAACAGTCTGGCTCATGGAACGGCAAGTACACTGATTAAATTTACAGATGACATCAACCTTTTGGAATCTGCAAGCACAATGAAGTTGGGTTCAGAATAATTTTGAAAAAATGGAGAAGCTTTCAGAAAAAGAGATGCAATTCTACAAGGACATTTGCAAGGTGGAAATAATCAGCTGCATGAAATGAGGACAGAGAATAATTGCCTAAGTTATTGAAGAAATTGGGTTATTTTATGTAGAAAAAAAGGAGAAAGAAAGATCAAATAATAGCCTTTATATATAGAATATACCTTCCAACAGTAAGGTAACAAGCTGTTTTCTCCAAACATCTGTAAATAGGTTAAGAAGTGAGCACTACCTATGTCAGGATATTTTATTTAATTTTTTAGCTATAAAAATAGTTAAGCATTAGAACACATTTGCTAGAGAAAGTGCACGACCTCTATCACTGCAAGTATTGTGGCATTGTGCAGCTGCTTGCCCCTCTCCTCACCTCAGCCATACAACCAGTGGGAGCTGAGATGCTGCATCCAGGTTACTCCAGACTTTGGAAGACGAATTAGCAACACAGTTTAGGAGGTGAATGGCAAGGTGGTAGCCAAGAGCTGCGTGGAATAGGGAACCCAGACATCTTGCTGGTAGTCAAGAAATATGGCTATAATTCGATCACAGAATGATAGAATCAAAGAGTGGCTTGAGTTGGAAGGGACCTTAAAGTTCACCTAGTTCCAATCCCCTGTCATAGGCAGCGACACCTCCCACTAGACCAGGTTCCTCAATGCCCCATCCCAGCCTGGCTTTGAACACATGCAGGAATGGGGCATCCACAACTTCTATGGGCAATCTAGTCCAGTACCTAAAAAAAGGCATTATCATCTTTATAAACAGTGGACAACACAGGGCTCATTGAGTTTTCCTGCACACCAGGATCTCGTCTTGAGCACAGGCACCTCTCAAGACTACTACTCAAGACTCAGAGATTTCTTGCTGCAAGAGTAAGTGACTAGTAGCACGCTAAACTTTGAAGTTTAGGTAAGCAAAGTGGGAGACTGATTGTGAATGTGTTCTTTTAGACATAAATGCTGACGATGTCTGGGACTAAGCCACATGCAAACTGTTCTCTAAGACAGAATTTAGAATACAAAGAGATATTTCTGAATTCCATGACTCAGCGTGTGTGGGGTGTTTCTCTGACAGTTTTGTCTTACCTTCTCCTCTATAAGGTAAATAAAGTGTACCTTGCCATTGAATCTTGATAAACCACTGTTTCATTTCTTATCAAACTTTGTTAAATCACTTTTTTATATCAATGAACATATTATTACTTGTCTCCTACAAGGGAAGTGAGTCACTCCATTGACTACAATATTTTTTTAAAGAAAATAGGAATAGGTTAGCTAATCTTTCCATATTAATGTGTTGAACTAGCTGACCTATTACTGATGCTTTTGGAAAAACCTGTTTTCTGGGATTATATGTAAGTATATATATATGTACGCGTGAAGCTCCATGCTTCATTGCAACGAAGTGTCACTTAACAGATTAATTTCTCATATTAGAAACTAAGTACCATGGCTCCTTTTTAACCATGAGCCTTTTTGCCAGTTAAAGCTCAGATGTCTACCTGCACTATTGTAATATAAGAGTTACTTGTCAGCTACACTACATCGTGTGCGTGATCTTAGGGAAAAGGTGCCAGTTGTTCTGATTTTTATTTCAATTTATGTTCCTCTCTGTCTTAATTTATATCACTCCAGAATATCCTACAGGGGGGAAAAATAGATCAGAATCATGTCCAGGACATATTAACTGTTTGGCACACTCTTAAAACTGCTTAATCAGAAGCACATCCTTAGGTGTTTTGTAGAAATTCTATAATTTGCAGTCTACTGTAGAGTATGTAAAGAAAGAAAGAGACAGGCTGATGTATCATACAGAGATTTATAGCATAATAAAATATTTTGGTTGGAATGTTTTGCTATTTGCCCCTAACACCTGTAGAGAAAAAGGTGCTTCTGAGAAAGAGCTGCCAGTGAAAAGGGGTAATCTTTGTCAGTGTCTGCAAATGTGATCCCTTCCATTGCTCAGAAAATTTTTGCAGCTAAAAATAGTTCAGATAAATAGACTGTCCAGTCAGTGTGACCAGATTCTATTTTTCATCCTTTTATCCGAGTAAGTTTGTGACAGATACTTTCTTTGCAATGAATTCTAGATTACACATATGCAGAAATTTCAGTTGTTAGTGTAATGGCATTCTGGAATATAATATGAGGTTATACATGTATGTAATACGAAGCTATACTGATCTGATACATCAGTAAATGGGTTATAATCCTTTGATATCTGTATCTATCACTGTTTCACTTTGGCTCTCTAAAATGAACTCAGAGGACAGGAGAAAACATATATTTTAGGTACCTTAGTGCCTGTATGGAAAGCAAGGGTTGGCAGCTTGGTGCAAACACAGCAGTTGAAAGCAGCTGCAAAGTATTCTCAGAAGATATTTGGAACTGTATGGAAGTAGTCACTGGGAATGGATCAGCCAGAAAATGATGTATTCTCAACACTAACAGAAGGGTTTGACACCGACAAATGTGAATCTATGCTGTGGGCAGGACAAAGTGCCTCTATCTGTTTCGGTGTAGTGTGTGGATTGACATTTTACCAGGGATTGAAGTGGTAACAATTCCCAAAAGACTGAAGTATCATTATCAATATTTCACATATGCGAAAACCATATGTGATTTCTGTAATCACTCCTAAGTTATCAATAAAGACAGAGTCTTGATATTCTCTATCATTATTGGAGAAATTCTGGAAGTGTATAAGTAAAATGGTTAGTAAATAATAAATAAGTAAATAAATAGGGTTTTTTCTTCTCAGAAGAATTTTCTGCTTATTTAATAAGTATTGTTTTGGGGATTGGGTATAGTTTTCTGTATATAGCTAGTCTGAACTATTAAGTTATCGTCTACCTTTTTTTTTTTTAATCTGTCAAAATATATCCCCAATGCTTTATTGCAACAATTTCATATAGAATATTGCAAGATGTATAGAAATCATATTTTCCCCAATAATTTTTAATTTTGGTTCAGTACCCTGAGTGCACCAAAACCTAGGATTCACATCTGTATCTTTATCAATTCTTTCCCTATAAGTGTGTCACCAAATTATTTTTCCTTAATCTGAGACAAACAACCATCTATTCTACAACTTTACCCCCTTTACCTAATCTTCTTGTGAAATGTCTACTGACTGTAATTAGTGGCTTTTGCTATACCTCATGCACGTCTCATCTTTTCCAGCCTCTCAGATAGAAGTTGCAGAATTTAACAGAACACAAGTAGGCCTCTCTACCTGCCTAAAATTCCAGGAAATCAATTTTTTTACACATTTGACATTATTTGACGGGCTACATTTTTCTACAAATCGAAATCTGGTCATGAAATACAATAATAACATCTCTGAGCTCAGAAAGTGCCACTCATGAAATGATTTGAAGAACAGTACAGTATAAATTGCTTGTGATAAGAATACTTCAGTGGATAGCAAGCATATAATCCTTTAGTCCACTTTCATATTCTAATGCAGGCTAGGATTTGTAGATAATAGCAGGAAATCTGTCCCTTGGCTGATGGCATGGTTATCAAAAGCTCTAATTCTTACTGTTTCAAGCACCTGAGGATTATATTTAGGATGTATTAAATACCCAGCTCATTCTGATCATAGGCATCTTGATAATTTTATGACACTGTGCTAATTATGCCTCACTCATCATGAATAAAAAGCATCAGGAAAAATATTACTATGACCTTTGCCATATCTTTTCTTTTCATGGTGTTAAGAATTTGACAAAACAGAGAGCTTATGGAATCCAGAGGAAAAGGAAACCCAGGACACAATATTTTACATGCTAAGAAAGAGAATGAAATCATTAGTGTATGAGTCTGGATATGGAACAAAGAATAATCTTATAGCAAAGAGATAATAGAAAAGGTACAAACTAGGTCACAGGTATATAAAAAGGAAAGTAAAACAGACTTGGGGTGAGGCTACAGAGTTCACTTATTTTGTGCTGGTTATATGATTGCATGGGCTAGCCCTATTCTGAGTCAAACAAGCTCAGATGTGGTAAAAAGAGGTTGTGGTTCAACGGTACAAAAAGCTTTTATCTGGCCCTTCTACAGAAGACTACCAATGAGAAAAGGCAAGAAAAAACTGTTGACAAGGAAGTAGACCAGAGGGAATTAAACAACGAGAAGTGAAAAATTTAAGGAACCTGAGTAATGAATCTGAATTAATTAACATAAAGATGTTTCAGGTATGTATTACCAAATTAAAAAAAAATATCAGTGTTATGTATTTCAGAAAGCACAATGAAGAAAATAGTGAAATTTACAGTTAATAATATTAATGGATAGTGGAAAAGAGGAAGATGGAAATGGCAAACAAATGTGACCTCCAAATCAGCTAAGGTGACCAAATGAACATTTTTACAGCTGGAAATGATTCAAAAGATGATGATGCAGAAATGCATGATTCACCTTTGGAAATAAAACCTTAAAATTACAGATTTGAAAGGTTATCTTTTTTAACCTTTGATAAGCATTTCCCTTAGAACTATTAGATAGTAAATCAGTCACAGGTTTCAACGGGAAAGTAGTCAACTACAAATGATGATAATAGTTAATGGTGTCAGTATACTAAATGTGGACATTATAATTTTTTTAAGATAAGCCATCTAGCACAGACTGAGACCATTAATGTTTTTAAAGGTCATATGTGTATACTTACTGTGTTTCAGAGTAAAAAGAAGTAATAAATACCATGTTTAAATGATATAACAACAGATATATCTAATGAAGTTCTGATATAATGAACATTTATTTGAAATGCATTTAAACCAAGACTTTGCATTGTGTTTGCTTCATAAATTTGGAAAATGCACAGCTATAATGGGACAGACAACACTTCGCCATCCTAAACTTGGCTTCAGTTTATCTCAAACACTTTTCAGTCTCCCCTTAAACTTACATAGTTTTTTTATCTACAGCATTCTTTGCCAAGGAGTACTGCCGATCTGCTTGCTACCATGTGGAGAATCAGTTGCACTTGATTAGTCTGAATCTGTATTCTAGTAGCTTCAAAGAAAGGTCACAAGTCTGAGCAATGGAACAGAGAATAAACAGCTGAACAGTTCCTCCATGTCCACTACACCCCTCACAGGTTTGTAGACTTTTGCTATATTCCTTTTATGTCATCATCTCCTTTTAGTTCTTTATATAGATAGCTAAGTTTGCTTGACAAGATAGGCAGTTTCTGTTTACCACCTGAGTTCAATCTTAGAGAAGACAAAAAGGAAAAATCCCCACGTTACAGACTCTTTATGCTGATGTTATAAAAAAGTCTAAGAATATACCATGTTTTGTGTCTGTCATTTTCACATTTGAAAAGGAAGTTAACTACTTTCTATGTTTTAAAATGCAAGTTGAAACTTGCATATAATCATAAGAAAAATGCAGTCAGGAATGGCTCTTGAATTTTATATTTTAATCCAATTTGAGCAAAAATCAACAAGGATGATAGATAACCTATCAGATGATCAAATGACTGGTGGCAGGTTTTAACTTGAACTGATTTTGTCTATCTGACTCATAAGTGTTGCAAAGAATTTTGGCTTAGGACAGCATCATGATACATGGCAAATGGCAGCACTAATGGATACCAAAGTGATAAAGATAGCATTCTGTGGAGATGAATTCCTTAGAAGAAAACTTTAAAACCCTGTAATTAGCAAAGAGTGTGATGTATTGCAATATGCCCAATTTTACACTGGGAAGTACTATATAAAGTACATCTATTGATTAACATAAATCTCAACTAAGGGTTTGACTTATGGATAACAATGATTTGTATTACACATGTACATTTTACATAGTTTCTATCACTGCATCTTATAATTAATAGTAATTCTCTCATTGGGATATTAAAAAGAATAGTTAGTGGGAGGACAATTTGATTTCTGTACTGAGAAAAAAAGAATAACCTTAAAGACCTTGTCTTCCACAAACCTTGTCTTTAAAGATCACTTTAGCTGTTGGCAATAGGCCTGTTGTTGTAAATGGATGTAATGTAAAAATGCAATCAGGCTAATTCTTAGTTTAGAAAAATGGTAGGTGGTAAATAGTTTAAAATGGAATAATTATTGGAGGGAAAGTACTGTATGAAAATAATGTAGGCAGAAGAACATAAGGTCTTGGTTCTGTTAAAAAAGGTATCCATCAATGCATAGGACTTTGCGTGATTTCAGCACTAGGTTAATACAGAACTCGTGGCAGGATTAGGGTCTAGGCATATGTTTCATAGTTTCCTAGCATTTATAACTTGCTGCTTAGCATCTTGGAAAAGCAACGATGGAGATAGTTTCTCCAAGATCATCTGTGTGCTCTTTGTCCTCAGAATCTCGATCTGTGAAGGCTGCCTTTCAGTCAAAGGAGCTTACATACACCCTTTCAGCTTGGAGAACTGGTTCTCATGTTGAGTCTGTGTTACAATACTGTGAACATGAGCTGTAATATAGGGAGTAGAACAATGAACATAGAGCAAGTAGAAACAATACATGGAGAGAAAGCAAGGATTTTGTGAGCTATTTCATACAGTCATAGAATAGTTTGGGTTAGAAAGGGTGTTTAAATTTCATCTAGTCTTAATTCCCCTGCAATGAACAGTAACATCTTCAACTCAGCCAGGTTGCTCAGAGCCCTCTCCAGTCTGACCTTGAATATTTCCAAGGATGTGGCATCTACCACCTCTCTAGGAAACTTGTTCCACTGTTTCATCATCCTTACTTAAAAAAAAAAAAATCACCATTCAGTAAAGATACGAGAATAGAAAACTGCACAAAACTCATCTATTCTAGTGTACTAATAAAAATTAAGATGCTCAGCTCTGAATACTGAAGGAAAATGCACAACATCAGCACCCTAAGGGAAGTGCCACCCTCACTGATCTCGTGAGTTATTGTTTTGGTCTTTCTGATGACAATCTTTCCCAGTCTAGCTTGAGCCAGCCAGGCCCTCAGAGAGTGATACAACATGGAACACTTATTTATGATAAGAATTGTTCATAAAAGAGATGTGGACAATGGTAATATTCTTCATAGTGAAACTGAGATTTCTTTTACTTGAAGCAGTGAAGACAGACAGGAGGCTTAAGCTGGGCAGCAAAGTGCTGTACTTTGTGTGTGTCACTGGTATACATATACATGTATATGCAATGTTTATGTTGTCTCTACTTATGGTAACACCTGTCTTCCAGCTGCTCAGAATTAAATTAGTAACTGGTGACATACTAGCAGTGCTTCCTGTTCTCATTATTTCCTGTATCCCATTAGTATGTTATTGAACCTGAAGGCTTTTTCACAGTATATGTAAAAAATACTAGGGCATCATAAATGTTTTTGTGCAGTCTAGTAGCTGTTTGCTCATGAGGCGCTGG
Organism: Leptocoma aspasia; assembly: GCA_013399835.1. Lineage (NCBI taxonomy): Eukaryota > Metazoa > Chordata > Aves > Passeriformes > Nectariniidae > Leptocoma > Leptocoma aspasia. Next base: position 1,343,743 of record VXAX01003731.1, on the reverse strand, counting down.
ATCTCAGTAAATTTCATTCTGTATCACATTTTTGTTTTGTATCACTTCATCATGTAAAGACTTATATTGGTTCATTTACTTCTATTCTTTATCATTAATAAGAATACTTTGATCAGTATAAGTAGCCAAGGAAAGATACTTTGTCCCCAGTCAGAGTCCCAGTTGCTTTGTGTTTTATAGCTGAATCTGTTTCAGCAAGGGTGATAATAGAAAGTTTTTCACATCTGCTTTTTAAATGATAGTTGCTCTAAAATAAAATTTTGCTCTGTGGTGTGTTGGCACTGGCTGGCAGCCAAAGGCCCATCCAGCTGCTCATTTACTTCTCTCTAATCAGGACAGGGGGAGAAAAAAGGAAGAATGGGAGCAAGTTAAAGAAGGGGAGATTTGGGAGATTACAGTTACCGTTGCAGGCAAACCAGATCTGACTTGGAACAATTTAGTTAATTTATTGCCAATTAAAATAAATATTTAAATATTGATTCAAGTAGTAGGAAACAAAACAAAATAAAAAACCAAACCAGAATCAAACATTTACACACTATGGGTAAACAGTTTTTCCTTCTCCTTTCCCAGGCTCAGCTTCATTCCAGACACCATCCTTTCCCTGCTTGTTCTTGCTGCAAGTTGCACTCAGTGCTTTCAGTGAGACAGCAGGCAGTGACACTGCAGCCAGGACATAAAGGTTTCCTTCTGGTGCTCCATTCTTCATGTTCTGTTCTTCCTCTCCTGTGGGTTCTCCATGGGCTGCAGTGCCTTCAAGGGGAAGGGGCTGTGCCTGATCCACCATAGAAAATGTCCTCCTTTTTCCAGTCTCAACTTCACTCCTCCATTCACTCTTCTATCTTTTCCCAGCCCAGGAGCAGCACAGGGGCATGGGGAGTCAGGGTGAGGGTTAGTCCATGAAAGCTGTAGTTCCATAGTTCTGTAGTTCTGCAATTCTTGTAGAAGTAAATAGAGACTTGTAGACACTTTAATAGAATGTAAGATGGTAAATGACAGATTTGTGAGCTAAGGGCTTTGTGTGTCCCACAGGAAAACCCAGATCTTGCAATAGAAAAGACAAATATATAATCAAGGAGGTAGCTGCTTTCGTTTTAAGTCTTTTGAATAAAATAAATGATTCTTTCTAAAGGTTTGGTATTTTTCAAGAAGCATAGAAACTGATTTTTTTCTGGCAAAATTTTTTACAATAAGTAATGTTGTCAAGATATAGAGTCTTTTAATCAAATTCCTCCCAGGACTGGGAAAAAATCGGAATTTTCCTGAACTGCCTTAAGTCACTACAAGCTGAATATATTTTCGTATTGTTCTTCTGAAAACTAGCAGTAAGAACCTGAGGTGTTTATTTCCTCTTGCTATCAGCACCCATTAGCTGGCCAGGAGAAACTCATGTCATTTAAGAGTCTGTAACCAGTATCCCTGCTTAGTATGCCCTCACTGGTGTGGAGACTTTATGCTTCCTAATGTTTCTGAAATGCTGTGAGAAGTTATAATGGTTTTTCACAATTTCACACCTGTTAGGTCTAAAAGCTGGTACTCTGCAGACATTGAGTAGGGATGGAAGAACGATTACGTTGGAAGGCAAACATATAATTTAAGCAACTACGACAGCATGGTTTTCTCTTTCTGTTAGACCTGGAACTAAATCAACTCTTTATATCAACAAGCTTGAAGAAGAATTACAAATGTATTAACACATTGACTATTACCTGAATACATTAGATTTCACTAATTTGGTTTTTACCTTTCTCTAGCTTTCCTGGACCATTGTATGAAGTGATTCAAAGGAAGAGTAATATTCTCTCCTCCCAACATCAGTATGTTTTTGTTTGGGAGGTTTTACTCTGGGTTGCTTTTTTTTGTTTGTTTGTTTGTTTTGGTTTTGGTTTTTTTTGGGTTTTTTTTGTACTGCAGCCATCACTACAGAATTCACTACACTGAAGAATTTATGTAGGGAATGACCATACCCGTCATCACTGAAAATGCTTATGATTTGATGCTGACTTAATGTATCTTCAGAAAAACTCCTGCTTTCACTGCAAGAGTTGCTATAAACACTAGTAAAACAATGTTATTTCAGAAGCAAATATCCACAGCAGGCTTGAGCTACACTGGTGGACATCAAACCCAAGAGCAAACTTCATGCATAAATATTTACAGATGCTGCTAGAGGTCTCTTTTGTAGCAACTGCTAGGCTACAACAGCTAAATAAACTGCCTGCTATTATTAATATAAATGGTAAATTAGATCATAAATATTAAATTATGAAGAGATAATATTTTTTGCTTTTCTGTATCTGCTGTGCAAAATAAGTGAAGACTGCTGCTGTTCTGATCTAGCACCGTGTATAATCCACATCACATTCTGATTTTATTGATGTAAATAACTACAGGATGTTTAGAATTTTGAGATCAACTTAAAATTCTTACGTACAGGAAAAATAATTCAAGGAAAAGCAATTTTCTTCATGTACTTTCTGGCTATTTCTAAAGGAGAAATAACCCATATTAACTAAAAATACTTGGTATTAAGATGCAAATGTTGCAGCATCTCTTTCAAACTTTAATGCATAAAAATTCTTTAGAATTGGAATATGGGAGTGACTAGCCTCTGGATGCCAGGGCTCCCTAGTTGCTGTCTTGTGCAGTATAAGGTCACAAGGCTCAAAGATCCACTCTAGTTACAGACTCCTCTCAACCACACACATAAACAGGTATGCACATGAACATTATGGATCCTCCACTACCTGCAGTATTTAGGTTGTGGTTTTTTATACAATATTAAAGTGGAATTTCTGTTTTAGGGATAGGAGAAGGAATATCGTCAAGAGCATGAGAAAAACTCTGTTAAAAAAAGAAAAAACTTTAAGAAGTGAAGAAAAGACATTAAACAAAGTGAGTTGCTCAGGGTATGTGGAAGTGAAGCATATCACTTGAGGACTTAGCCATAATCTTCATATAAAGTGATTAAATAGAAGCATTTTCTCTGATTTTTATTCTCCTTATTGATACACATGTATTTCTACCTGGGAAAATAAGTACACAGCACCTGCTGAATCATGTATTTCAATACAAAATGAACTATAATTGCAATTCCAAATTTTTCTCTCATATGCATATGTATATTCATGAAATAACCATTTGGGTCAAATTGGCACACAGATGCAACAGTGATTCACTAGAAGAGTATTCTGTTCCAAGACACATGCTGAAGATTTTGTTTGGCCCTTTTTTCTGATTTAATTCCATTGATTTCAATGCAGTTACATAAGCAGAAATATGGCTCACTGACTTCAACAGAACTAATATTCATGAACATAAAATCAAAGTTTTGAGCTTACAAACAGTTTGGGAAGGGTTGAAAACAACATGAGAAACTACCATATTTTAGATTCCTTTTCCTCTTCTTTGTATTCTTATGAAGAATATGTTAATGTTGAAAATGACTTACCTAGGCTAAGGATCTGTCCCCATTTCATTAAATTAATAATATAGATAAAAGATAGCTGTGACAGAATAGATGATAATCAAGATGGCTGATAATTTCTGTAGATAGTCTAGTACATGAACTGGTATTTTTCCCTCAGTCGCTGAATAATTAATCTTAACATCAAACTACCCTAAATTCAGAGCAGCCTTGTAAATAAAGTTAGAATCAAGCACTTTGAGATATGCTTGTTATCAACACACTACAGAAGTATTTAGTGTTCTTAAATTATGTTCTCTATCAATGACTTCATAAAAGACTGTTAGCGTTTTTAGGAGATATATGTATGCATCAAGGAGAGACTATATTCTTCAAAAAGACATTGAGCATTGAAGAAAACTATTTTTAGACTTATTGCTCAATGGTGTGGTGTCAGCTATCAAAGTGACATACGACAACCATGGGATCAGAACTATTAAATGGCAAACTACAGTAAGACAACCATTTTTAGGTAAGATAATGTTGGCAAAACATATTGCCCATAAAAAAGTGAGATAACTTAGAATTTATAAGCAAAGCTAACAACTGGTTTTAATGCGTTGTTATTATTAATAGCAGCATTTACTGTATTGACATTGCTACTATTCTACTGTATTGGCATTTCATTATTTAGGTATATTTTTTCCCTCTGAAATTTTCAAGTGCAGTATAAATATGCAGACAGTATTTAAACAGAAAATGAGACTATAAAGGACTAAATTTTTGCTTTCTAGTCAGCCCAACAGACATAAGAAGTGCAATGAAAATAGCAATTATGTGAAATTAGTATAGCCTGTATTTGAGGCTATCACAATTCCATAGGATGTCAGAAAGCTGCAGAAGCCTGGTGACTACATTTTGGAAATACATCCAAAACATTACTGTTTCCAAAATGAAGTTTTCAAACTTCTTTTCTCTATTCTTCATGGAAAGCTGTGGTGCTATGTATGCCTTCCCAGCTGTTTCTCATTCAACATATTTTTAAAATATGGCTCCAGCTCATCTGGCTATTTCTTGAATGAACAAAAGGGTTCTTTTTGCTTCATTGTTTTCCTCATAACTGAGCATTGGTGTCCACATTTGCTTAGTTCAAAGGTGCTCATTAGCAAAAGGAACAGTAAATCTCCAATCTTCTGGAATCTGTGAGGTTGTCTAATGAGGCTTTATAGAGCAATTATCAGTCCAGTTTGGCTTCCAAAGAAACCATTAATTGTGGATTAAGATTACAAATCTGAATTCTCAGTAATCTTGCTACTTCAAATAAAACAATAAAGTGCATGCAAATATTTTGCTTCCCTTTGTATGAAGGACAAGAGAGACAAGATTGAAAAGTTGTGCATGAACCCATTTACGTTAATATCATTAAAAAGAGACAAAGATGATGATGATGATGCTCCACAGCAATGAATTGTTTTTGTGTAAAAAACTGTGTGACATGTAAAAACTGTGTCACAAAGGGAAAGAGGCAGTGACTCTCCACAAAATGTCTGGAGGCGGTTCACATAACTTTTCTAGAGTGATACTCCACAGATTGCTAAGGAAAACATAATGCAAAGGAATGTTTCCTATTTTTCTTATGCCTTGTAAAGAAAGTGTTCTTTTGAAGCCTCAGTACTTTATGGATATTGGCTTTATGAGCAACTTTCAGAAACAGATCTTTCAAAAATTAAATAACCTGTGCAATGCAAAACACAATTATCTGAAAACTCAAAATACTGCTCCAAACAATTGAAACCATGAGTTATACTATGATTAATTTAGTGGAAAGGGCACCAACATTCAAAAATCAGGATCATAAATTTTGTTATTTCTTTAACTAAACCATCACATACACACGAAGATTAAATCTTACTTCTCTGACTAAAAAGCAGCTTACACTCCCAACAGGACAGTTTATTTAAAACCTTCCTATTCTCAAGATAGATTTTCTTTCCTCCACATTTGGTAAAAAAAAATTAGTGTCCTCACTTTCAATAACTTATTAAAAAAAGTTTGTGTTTTTGACAATATATGAAAAATGTAATTTTGGCATTCTCATTTTCATTGAAGTTCCAATATTCAAGTATATTAATTCAGTTCCTAAGCACAGTATTTAAATTTAAATGGAAAACTCTTTCAAGTTCTGGAAATTAATTCGTTTTTTCAAATTTTCACAGCTTACAGTACCTAGGCATAATCACAGCCAAAGTCTGTGAATGACCTTGTTGTTGATTCTTGTCAGCTCTGGGGAACAAAGTTGACAAGTACCCAAAATACATACTAAGAACCTAGGTTCTTAGCTTAAAAAATTTAAGTTACGATTGATGCAGATACTGATACCTGACGCTGATAACCTAAGTGCCATTTTTAACCAGTGAAGCAAAAGCAGAATTGCTGAGGTGCAATTCAACACATCCAAATCCAGGTATTAGATGTGTTGTGTCATAAAATGTCCCTCTTACTGTAGATGGAACTCAGGATCAACACTCAAATGTGACTGGCTACTCCTGCAGAACTAGAAAGAGAATGGGGTGTGCCGTATAAAAACTAATAGACAGGAATTATGGAAAGTCCATATCTATCCATCTTTTTTTTGAGATCAGAATCATTATAAATGAACTAGGATAGTGAAAGCCAATGTATTCCCTAAATCAGTATTATCATTAAAAATTATTAATGTGAACAGAAAATATTGCAAGTACCTTACTTTTAAACAAATTTGAAATTCATAAAAAGAATTGTTGTTTACAGAACAGAAAAACAGCAAGGGGACATGATAAAATCTTTGGTTTGTCAGTATATTTAAACAAACAGTCAAAATTGTTTCTTTTCAAGAAGCACTTGACATTGTCTTAAGTTTTAATGCAAAATTAGATGACTGTGGAATTTAAATTATGCAATACCAATAGTGTCTCTCCTACACTTTTGTAAGTATTTCAATTTCTCATTATGCAGGGCAGATGATCTGACCTAAGAGGAGGACAGAAATATTAAGAAAATAGAATTTATTTTAAGAGTCTCATTGAACTCCCACTGGAGTTGATGGGAAAATGCCTAGCTACTTCAGTGGGAGTAGTGCTAGACATATGATAAACAGGTTGTATTTTGTAATTTACAGTACATAGTGGTCCTATAAAATAAAATTCAGAAACTGATTGACCTTCAGTTTGCTTCATCTTGTAGAAAACAAGAATTTCTGCAGCCAGTACCTATAGCTTTTCTATATAACCTTAGGAAGACTGGAATATATTTTTAAGAAGAATTAATGGCTCATGAAGTTTATGGTCACTTATGTCACAAAAATTTATAAAAAAAATTATAGACATGAAAAAACGAAACAGAAGTTTTGAGTTTAGTTACATGATTAAACCACACATATCTCTTAAAATATATCTTAAACTGGTCTGATAACCCAAAGCCTATCCTGGGTGTTTTGGAGTAAACTTGTAACTAAAATAAGATCAATATAAAATCAATTTATTGTTTTGTTTCCTTTTTTTTATCCCAGAGATACTTTTTTATAGGATTAAAAGGTGAAGCTTTAACTATCATTGGCTTGTCATGTACTTTTTGTTTCTTTGGCTCTAAATGAGTATAAGTATTTGAGAATGGAGAAACAACGTCTTTGGACATTATTTGCATAACATTAAAAATACTAGCTGCTTCGGTATTAGCTGTATAATGCTCATGCCTCTAGGATTATTATAATTTCATTTACTGGTACTGCGAATTCAGTATTTTAAAAGCTGTTGAGAGAATCAAATTAATTTAAGTGAACAGCTTTGATGGTTGCCATTAAAATTGCTGTAATTACATATCAATAATAGAGTAGTTGAGAAACGTCTACAGTTGTGTATACAAGTAAGCTTAGAAATCCCCAGAGCATAGAATGGAGCTAGAATCAGACTTCAGAACAAGAATGTATGTGAAAGTGAACTATCTCAAGACCGCAGTGGAGGAGCCAGCATGTAAAATAGCAGCGACATTGCAAGTGCACAGGCACAGGATGGTGTCAGAGGTCTCATGGCTATAAATAAAGGGGTTGGTTCGTGATATAGAGCGGTGCAACAACCCAGTGAAGCTGCCTATAGCTGACAGCATAATTGAAAATATTTAAGAAAACAAAATCAACAATTAATTGTACAGGGATAGCTACTCCAGAACTGGTTATGTGAAATTAATGACCCTGATATCCTGCAATGTTATGTATTTAATTACCATTAAAGGAAAATAACGTCTGTGTTTAGTTTAATATTCCACCCTTGAGTTTTGACTGCATTTAAAATGCAGCACAGAGTGTCATAAATATATTAAATAAATAATATTTGGAAATGCTTTTTTTACATTATTGATGCAAATTGAGGTAAACAGGTTATAGGACTGAAGTGAATGTTGTCCTCTTACAAGTAAAATTACAAGTTTGGGGTTTTTTTTGTTGTTGTTTTCAAGATAAGAAGCAAAATATTTGCCAAATAATTTGCTATGAAGACCATTTACAGAAAATGTCAAACTTTATTACTCAGAGCTATTTCCATACACACTGTTAATATATCATGATACTGAAACTGCATAAATCAGAGCACACTATGTTTTTTAGAAATATCTCACTCCTGTGCAGTCTAGCTCAAAGGAGAAAAATAGGTGTGCTCTTCAAAGGTATTTTTATTTGATACATTTTTCAGCAGCTAACAGATGAATTCATATCATCCAGCAAGGAAGAACTTCATATGATCAGGAAAAGAAGCTTCAGCATTCCTGTAAAATTCATGATGATGTCTAAATAAAGTGTTACTTTTGACTCATAAAGCATATTACTGCCTAGATTCTTTATTTCCAAATTTCCTGTTGCTCTGACTATAAACTTATTTCAGTAAGGGGTTTTAAAACATTCTGCAATCACCCCTTTTTGGTTTTTATTCAGCATCAGGTTTTGTATGTTGTTTTGTCTTGGTATTTGATGGCCTTCTAGGCAAAATACTGACAAATAAGAAAGGGATTGATTTTGACCTTTTGCAGTTTTGAGTCTACAAATGTTTATGCAGATGCTTGGCTTTCTAAAAGAATGGCCCTACTGATATCGGTGTGGCCATTTCTGTTAAACTTAGGAATTTTTCAGGGTCAGGATTCAGTTCTGCAGAAATCCAAATGCAAACAGAAGAGGAGAGGACTCAGCAAGTTTCTCTCATTGGTATTAATAAAGATTCAAATGCAAATAACCTAGATCTACAAGTACTTGGCAGATCCTAGGAACATTCAGTCTTTATTTGCAAAGGAGGACTTAAAAGTGAAATCATTCTCTTATTTTAATTAAATTTTCTCTTACAGTCAGTGCTTTTCTTTGCATGCATCAGTGGAATTTCTATATTTCTGAGGTACTGGTAATTTAATATTAAATTGTTAAACATTTAACCAGACAATACACCTGATAATTTAAAAGCTAGAATGAGATTATACTTAGATTAATTGCAAAAAATATTAGTGGTTAGAATTACCACTAACAATTGAAGATATAAATAAAATAAATAAAATGCAATTGTATATAACTTGGTTTATTCTAATTCATTTAGTTTTAAGTCTCTTACAAATTTCGGAAACTTGCAAGAAAGTTGTGCAGCTTAATGTCTTATATCTAAAGAACTGATCATTGAATTTAACCACAATCTTTATAGTCTATGATTTACAATTCTTACTGTTTTAATTCCTTGTTTACCATTTGCTTGTGGTTAAGTAAATCAATTTTCCTATCAAGTTTCAAGCTATGACAAAATAAGTTGAAACAGAAAATTAATTGGTTAGAATTTAAAGTATTTACACAAACTGTGGGGATAAAAAGAAATTTAAAAATTCTAAGGTCATTCATGTAAATTTCATCTTAAATAAAGGTCAAGCTATTAGAGCATGTTGAAGAAAAAGTGGGTTTACTACTCCCACTTGTGAAGTCTCATGTGGAATTGTAATATATAATATTACCAACTTTTGCTTTCTATGAGGCAATAAACTCCTATCCAAATGACCATGGATAAAGCTACTCTTTAGGGAATAGGATGACACCTATTTTCTTATCTTGTACATCAGCATATCGACTGGACTTGAGCAAAAGAAGTTTTACAACCTGCTTGGCACAGGTGTTGGACATTAATCAATGTGACAATGGAAACACTTTAGCTGGATTCTTTGCAAGCAGACTTCTAGCCAGTTTGCTCATATTAGTTCAATTTGTACAGAACATGATTTTCTTTTTGCAGTTGCTTTGCATAAAAATAAGAAATAACAAAGAGTCTTTCTTTTCATTAACATCTCGTATACAAAGGATGAGCTATGACATTTGATCTTTCCTGTAGGTAACATTATTTTCTCTGGTCATTTTAATACACAGCTTTTCAATGTGCTGATACTTTCTGGTATCAAATTAATATTGCAGCAGTGTGATGTAGGGTGTACAGTCAGGTCAAGGAAGATTGTGACCATTCTCATTAAAGGACAAAGTTTGCTTTGTGGGAAAATCCCCAACTTATTCCTAGAGGTGAATGATGTGCTTATTTCTTCAGTGTCTTGCAGCTACAGTTCATTAGATATTATTTCCATCACAATATATTATGCTATACACTAGCTCTTATTTCTTGAGTTTACATGGGTAAGAAAGGGACCAGCTGACTGGGCACCATGACTCTGGCTGACAGTGTTGCCTCACCCATGTCAGCAGTTGTCTGAATCAAACCTTCAGGTATCCAAATAGCAGAAATACTTTTCACATTTATGCCTTGTTGCTGCAACACATCTGAAATGCAGATATTTTATCAGCGTCATGGCACAAAAATCTGTGTTTTCCTAAAATTTGTTGTAACCAGTGGGGGATTTGTTAACTTGTTTGGTTTTGTTTGGTTTTCCTTCCATTTGTTCTGTAGATTGGCAGGATTTTAGAAAGATTATTAGTTTATTTTCTTCAGGTTAGTGCAAATAGCAGAGGAATTTTTTTATATAATGTTTATGTACTTAGATTGAAACTGCTATGAAAAGTAGATATTCTGGTACATTTCTTATATTCATCAATCTCATTCTGAACTGTGAGGTTCTCATGATATGTACTTTTAATGACAGGATATTTTGTAAATTGAGGTGAAATTAACTTACTTGGAAAGCCTGATGATATGCCTGGTAATATGAAGTTCAATGCAAGGATAAAAGTTTCCTATCAGCTTTCTGATCACCGCTGAAATATAAGATTCTGTAATCTATCCAATAATGGTGCTTAAACTAGATAAAGCTTAATATGTTTTTGGGCAATGAATTTGTACTGCTAACTGTAATGCAGGTGTACACAGGCTACAGAAGAAAGTGTTGTGTTTGTTATGGTTTGTTTCCTTGTGATTGGTTGTGTTTTGTTTCATTTCAAAGTGAAGAGGTGTCATTACAGGGTAAGACAAAGAGTCAGTAAAAATTCTGGTGCTCTGCACCTTGATGTTAGAAATGTGTTGTTGAATATATACACATGAGAATGGAATTTTCCATTGCTAATTTTTCTAAGTAACAGAAGGTGGATTATTGTATGTATAAATTATAATTTGTATGCATTATAATGCTTTTGTTTTGGAAAATGTAGTCTAACAAGTTAAATTCAAAAGTGTCTGCATGTAGGTCTTTTTCATTGGATTTGTATGAAACACTTCTCTGAAAACAGAAAATGCTGCTCATATACTACATGTGTAATCACTATCCATGAGCTTCTGCAGTACTCCCTTTTTTGGAAAAGTATGTTTCAGAAAGAATGTTTTGTTCAAAGGCTGTGAATGGCCTCTTTGAAATGACTGTCTTTTTTTTTACATCTGTGTAAGAATGAATCTTAGGGAAAATACTACATTTTTAATATTTGTATAATTTTGATAATCTAGCTAGGTTTAAAACAACAGAATAACTTCTATGATCCGACTACTATTGCTTATCCTGGACCCACAATTTTACTTGTCACTTTTGCAAATTTTGTCTTATATGCGAAGGATGATAAGCCTCTTGGAGCTTTTGACTCTGATTCAAATCTTCATGCCTTTTAACTAATAGTAAAGACTACTGCCTTCATGTTGTGGCTGTGATTCAAAATTGTATGTTTTCAGTACACTATTAGCATACTTCGAGTGGGTGTGCAGGACTGCAAATATATGACATTGAATGTATATTACTATAATTTCTGAGTAACCTGTAACACAATATATATTTATTTTAATAAAGAAATGTGTATTTGTTTATTTGGCAGTCATTCATAAAATGTTACAAAGAAAGTGATATGAAGTAGAAGCATTTTACTGTCTCCTGAACTAATGGTCCAAGTCTTATCACCTGGCAACACCGGCGCAGCTGTGATTCATGACATATAGATAAAATATAAGGCTACAGGCAGTAATCATAAAGACTAACTGGCCTCATGAGACTAATTTCCCGTGACTTCCTCAGTAATCCATGCACAAGGATAGGTCCTTGGAAGAGTGATTCAGAGGAGGTGTCTAAATCAACCACTATGAATTGTCCTCTAGAAAATATATCTTTTTTCCCTTGCTATCTGAAGAAATCCGGGGAGATTCGCCTTTAGAGGTCAGTGTTTGCTTCTGTGAATATTCTTCAAAGATGAGAGTCTGCAGGATTCTACTCTACAAAAATACCATTTGGCACAGTGGCCTTCTAAGAACAAAATTACCATCAATTTAAAACTCTGCATTCTGAAAGGGATCTTTAAAAAAAGGTCAAGAAGCTACACGTCCCCTGTTTGCTCTGTTGGGAACCATAACTGTGCAGTGAGTAATTGAACACTTAGACAAACAGAAAAAAAATCTCATCTTCATGATAATTCAAAAAGAAAAAGTTTGATTGGCCTTACAGCACAAAGATCTGTCACTGGAATTCACTGTTGAATGTGAAACTGCTGGAATTTTCTACTGAGCCACAGAACTTGAGGTTTTGATCCAATAAAGCACCTAGAGACATGCCTAGCTGACATCCTAACATCTGTGGCTCTATTTGTGCTTACATCCAGAACATGCTAAATACTTGAAATCTGCTGTCAGTTCAGCACTTTAAATCAACAAAAGGTAAAAAATAATTTCTCAACCTATTCACACTGGATAATACTGATGAACTGATGCCGTTTGGACTCAGTACTACATATGCTATTTTTTTTTTTTTAATAGTAAAATGCAGCATCTGGTTGTTTATTTGTTCTGGAATATTTTCACATTTTAATTGTTTTTGCTTCTCACTTTTATTTTTCTCTTCTTGCAGCAGTCACTATTGATGATTTTTTCAACAGGGTAAAGTGAGGCTTTTGTTTTGTTTTGTTTTCTCTTAGGGATATCTCAGCTGACATAAAACTCTCAAACATTTTTGTTGTGCCTGTGGTTCCTGTGCCATGGCAGTGCAATACTGTCAAGTGAGGTGATTTTGAACTGTTGCCTGCTGTTGAATATGATGTGGTCTGGAAACCACAGCACTGTAGCCAGAGCCAATGCCCTTTCAGGGAGAGAGGGAGACAAATAGGGTATGTAGAGAGCAGATGTCCCCAGAACTACAGAGATGTAGAACTTGTTTCACATTAATCTCCAAGCATCAGAGGTTAAGAGGTTAGGCTTTCTGGTCTTTTCTCCATGTCGTTTGATATCAGTGTGAAGCCAATTTCAATGGTATTATCATTTCCTCCTCCTACACATTCATATACCTTGACTATTTTTTCTTCTCCTTTTTTTTTCTGCTATATTTGCATATGGTAATACAGCTGGCGTGTTAATTTGTTAAAAGGACCAGAAAGCTTCTCCATTACTAAGAGACAAAGAGGATGAGCAAAGGACAGTAGCAATTCTTGCTTTCATAGAACTGTTTTATGGGTTTATATTGGACATAGTGACATTGTAAAGCATATTTTCTAAAGCATATCAGTGATAACAATATTCCAAAAATGTTATTTCATAAGTAACATCCTATTACAAGTCAATGCTCTTCACAGCTTTGAAACATTAATTATATATGGAGCAATGCAAATTAGGATCTACATTGTTGAGATCTTCATTAAAATAAAATGAAAACAAAGATCAACTATGACAAGCTGATAAAATTGTTAATCAAGAAATAGGATTTTATATGAAGTAAAAAATAAGTCCACTTTTCATCCATGAAAAATACATTCTCAATAAGGTAAAATTATTATCTCATTTCCCCTATTAGCAAGTGCATAACAGTAATAAGAGTGAACACTGACACAATCAGGATGTAAAAACCAATTTTATAGGTGTCCTCTGTGTTTGCTAATAGAGATATGGAAACTTTGTCATTTCTAACTTCCCCTTTGTTATTGCTTTCAAGTAGCCTCTCAGTACACTGGTTTGCTGAATGGTATTAAAAACGCTGCCTGGTTATAATTACAGTGGCAGATTTCAGTATTTAAAATTTATTAGGGCAAAATCATTCATGTTATCACTCTGGAGGTCAGACACCACCTAAGACAACCTCAAAGGCTTTGGAATAGTGGGTAGGGTATTCATTAAAAATACCTAAGTATTAGCCTTAGAAACACATGTGTCTGTTTTTTCATCCAGTTCTGTATTTTTTCTTTGATTTGTACCTGAGGATATTTTTTTTGCTGAAAAATATAAGTTGTGCCAGTAACAAGATTGCGTACTAGAATTTACTTAAATTTTCACCCTTCTCCCTAGGTTAGGATACTGATGTAATTAAGAAAAAAACACTGAAGCTAGATTATAACATATTTTCACTCATGAATGAAGATATATAAACATGATCAATCATACCAAATTCAGCATTATGAACACTGGAATACAGTTTCTTGTGTGTATAGGTATTTTCCATGCTGAACTATAAGTCCAGGTTTATATCAGAAAAAAAAGTTGCTTGCACAGATATGACTTTACAATTAAATTAAGAATCCTTGGCCTTTATGAATACCAAATTTGTAATGCCAGAGGGGTTTTTTGTACACAAAATAACTTACACCAGTTGCTAGAAATATTTTTTTTTTGCTGTTTGTAATTTTGTATTTTGAATGACAACACATAATAAATATCTGTTTAGGGACTTTTGCCTTTATAAAATTATAAGTTTGAAAGGTTTTGAACTAGCTTAGATATTTCAGGTTCTTATGTCAGTGACTTCCACTGAAATTACAAACAAAAGAAAAATATGTATTGTATCATAGCTTGAAGAGCTATATTAATCCTTCAGTCTTTCAAAAAACTTCTATTCATCTGAACTTAAATGAACAAGAGATACCTCTCCCAACTTATACCAGAGAGATATTAATAATAGTGCATATAAAAAGAGCTATTAAAATTGGTATGGAAAAGCATAGCTTAATAATTTCCATATATTCATTTAGATAGGAGACAAATTTTCAAGTGTTAGATCATCTACTGGCAATCTTGATTCGACTTCATTTAATGATTTGTGAACTATGAGAACAAATGTATGGAGCAACACAGATGATTACTCTCAGAAGTGAGATGCTCAATATCTACCACAATGCCAGAAGAGTTGGCTGCAGGATCACTGACAGCAGTTAATATTAAACGTGTGTACAAGCTCATTGGCAGAAAACTTCCCATTTGTACAGGATTATTCTTCGTCTGATGGCTTAATGCCAATTTCACAGTGTGCCATACGATTAGCAGATGCAGCAAAAGTGTAAAAGAGGAGGTTAAGGGATGTAAACATCACCATGATCATGTCACACGATGGAGAAACATTTCTATCCTCTTCCAGAAGTGCACATGGCTGTGGATGCAGATGGTTGGAAAGGAGATAAACTATCTCTGCCATGTCCACTTGAAGTGCCAAAGAGTAGCCATGCAGATCCACAGAACACAAATATATTGTTGTGTCTACAGTTGAAAAATGGGAAACAATAATTATTTTTGTAATTCTAAATTTTCAACACCAGGATTCTTACTTATGTATTTATATTTGCTCGTTTGTTGTGCTTGTTTGGTTGGTTTTGTTTCTGAGTAAATGGAACAGAGAGAGCTTGCTTGCTCAGTAGTGAAGGTTAAAAATAACTTAAAATATGCATTTACTCCCAAAAGGAATCAAAATTACCAGTATATCAGTATCTGAGTATATCAGAAAGCACTTTGCTTTGATTTGATTGCCCTTTAGATTTTTGTGCTACTCCAGATTCTTTTTTTTATTCAATAGAATTGCCTTAGTAATTGTGTTTACGTTTCCATATTTACCTGGAAGCTATTCTAGTTTGAAGTGCAGAGAGGCATTCTAACACTTTATTTGAAAGGGTATATTTCAAGTGACCAATTAAGATGGGGTTTGATAAAATACAAAAGTTCTGCACTTTAAATAAGGCTGCCAAACCTTACCCTCCAAACATTATGTTCATCCCCTAAAAAAACATAGGTCAGACTGTAAGGTTTTGTATCCAAGCAAGCTGATAAACTTATAAACATACAAACACAAATGAATTTATAAGATTTTTAAAGTATTATCTGATGGAAGTGTTTGGTTTAAAGTTGACTGTGGGGAATTGGGTAATTTTGTGGTTTGTAAGTCATTATCAAAATATGAATAAAGATGCATATGTAGCCTCACATTAAAGAGTAAGCATTTTTTTTTTTTTCTGGGAAAATTTTATTTAGATTCTTATCATCATGCAGGTATACATATCTCCTCTTTTCATTCTTCCTCTCTCTCACTACTTACCACTTCATAAGAAGAGTTGTGGGTTTGCCTGGTACTTCTCTAGATGCTTTTCTCTTACAGAATAACTGAATTTACCCCAAACAGGACTACAGCATAGCATCAAACATCTCAATGTATGCTGGTTTAAACTGCACACTCCCTGCCCCTCTCATTTTATTCATCTCAAGTCCAAGTTTTAAGAGCTCTATGTATATTACAGCACTTAAGGGCCTGCAGGCTGTCTATGCGCTACAACGTGTACTATTAAGACTATTTGATTTGGGGTGGGAGGGTATCTATCATTAGGCCATTGTTTTCTCTAACATGAGGGCTCAGACATATCAATCTTCCAGTTTAAGCTTCAAAATGGAAGCTCAGTTTTTTTTTTCTTTACCAAAACAAATAGTAGTAATATCACATTGGAGCCCAGTGGCACTTTCATTTAAGCGTGAATTTAAAAAAGTGTAAGAAAAACATTGAAACAATACTTCCCTTTCATTTTTCTTTGTGTTCTGCCTTTTCTGATCTTGCTGCAAAAGATGGTAAATAAGACTCAAAAAGAAAATTTCTATACATTAAGAGGAGACATTTTGCTTCTTAGTTAATTTTTAACACAGTCAAAGGCAAAGCTGGTGTGGTCATTAAAAAAAAATCAGAAAAATAATTCTTTGTCACTTTTTTTTTTTTTTACAAATAGAAGCAAATTCTTAAAAATGTCTTGCATTTCTCACATGAAAAGTCCAATGCTTCACAAATGAACAGTGTTCATGCAGGGGAGGCATTTAATGGACCTTATAGCCTATATATCTTACATAGCATTTAGAAACATTTTTACACGTGAATAGTTTATTTGATAAGTGACTGCTGAGTAACTGTTAACTGTTATATACTGTACCTTCCTCCCTGTATGGAGACCTTCTCTTGTGCAGTCATAAAAAAGCCTTAAAAATCTTTTAACATGTTAAACTTCCTTGAACTTAACTGCTCAACTTTAAATATTAGTATTCTGAAACGAACTTGATATGTTTTTGAAATACTTTTGCTTAATTGCTACAATTCTGAAATGACCAAGCTAATACACAGTGGCTCTGTGTTAACTGAATTTTCCTTTTCTGGCCTCGGGCATCGTTTGGCTGCATAAAACAAACTTGCCCAAAGCTAGAGCATGAGAGCCAGAGCAGCACATGTAAGCACTGTGCTGGCTTTACACTGACTAAAAGAGAGAGCTCTTCCAGATGTGCTTAGCTACAAAGCTTTGATAGAGGAGTCATTTGTGAATAGCATACTTTTCCACCATGAAATTAGTTTTCAGGTCTTTTAATATCACTGACTCATGAACTGAAGCAACAGAATATTATTTTGCTGTAGCAAAATATTTCAAAACAGCCAAGGAATATATATGCTGAAGAAACCAGAGTGAAATGCAACAAAATATCAGAGAATTCACATGTAGAATAGTAAGGAAAAAAAATTAAAGCTGTGAATATAAATCTGATAATATAATATGTAAATTTAATAATTCAAAATAAACCTTCACCTTCTCATCATTCTATAGAGACCACATAAGGAGCAAGCTCTCATTATACTTCAAGTTATTTTAATGTGATTAAATTCTTTTCATTATCAAGGAAGTTTGAAGAGTTTAAAACCTTACTGAAACTTCTTTGACAAACGTGCTGGCGAATGACAAAGGATCAAAACCAGCTACAGGCACAGTATTAAAATGTTCATGGAGAGAAAAAGACTGATCAACCAGCTGATGATATTAACCCATACTGTTTGCTTCAGATGTGTTTTCAGTGAAAGTCTCCTCAGAATGCTGTTTTGGCTGAGAAAGGCTCCTTAGAATGCTGATTTTACACTCTCTGTGCCTTCTTTTTAAAAAATTGCAAAAGGACTCCACTTTGTTCTGATGCAGAGTGAAAGCAAGCTACAAAATCAGTCATGAAATGAGACTTCTGTTTTCCAGGTAGCCTTAGGTATCAGGAATCAATACACTGTAAGCTATATTATGTGCCTTAAAGTCAAAGGGAAAGTTTATGTGAAAGAAAAGGAGCTGAACAACTTCTGCCAGAGTCTCCTCTCATTTTATTACTGCTAAATTAAATTCCTTTACAATTAAACTCTTTCTTAAATAATATCAGCAAAAGAGAAAAGAGAATTGGGACCTACTGTTATAAAGGCTGAAGAATCTATAATTAATTACTCTATAAAACTTTTTATATTTGCCAGAGTCTGGAATGTTTTGGATGTCATTTGGCAGATTTTTAATTTAATGAGTCTTTCACCTACCCATAGCACAGAATTTCATAAAGCAAAAATGGCAGCTGTCTAGTTATCAGGACATTGACATCCCCTTTAAATAATTTTAGTTGATGTGTTGGAATAAATAATAATAAAGAATAAATAATAAAGACTAAATTTTAGTTATGATGCAATAGTGCTGATACACAACAACATTAGAATAATTTATGCTATCTTCCTTAGGTGATATTTGTCCATCAAGTGGAAAGCAAAACAGCAGTGGGTCATCAAACTTGATAGGAAGTATTAATTAAAGTACCAAAAAGCATTGTAGTGGTATATCTTAAAGAGCTCTAACTCTACAGGTAGATGAAAAGAGATCACAAGACTTTGGCAGTAAAAAGTGTATCCATGGTAGTTGTTCATATATAGAATATCTTTTTATCTTTTTTCCGTTAATGGGTGGATTGTCACTAGTGCAAAGTTAAAGGTGTGGTTGCCATTTGATAGTGGGGACAATTGACAAATCTGAAATCAGTCCAACAGTAATAGCTCTGGACTTTGGACCAATATAGCCACATTGTAGTCCCTACACCAATATGGTTTTTTCTAAATACAGTGTTGCAAGAATGTGGTTGGAGTATCTCAAATCTAAGGGAACATGAAAATTATTAAGGTTTTTGAGGTGCTTATATAAAATAGTCATGGATCATAGAAGTATCATTCATCTTCTCACTCAGTAATATTCTTGAGCATCCATTTTCTGCATATCTATATAGTCATAGCGTCAACATGTGTTTTTCCATGGTTGGACTTAGACATTCTTAAATTTGTTGCAGAACATTGATGTCTCATGCCTAAAGCATTGAAAATGAGGCATTATTTACTCAAAGAAAAAAAAAAGGCATAATTTCATCAATGTCAAGCATTCAAATATCAGTGTCAAAAAATTTGCATATTGTGTATTAATTAATACAATTTTTACTTTGTCCAAGCAACTGCAGGTTTTTGGGCTTTGCTTTTTTGTTGGTTTTGTTTTTTAACATGTAACTAAAAAGAATAGGTGAACACATACTGCAACATATTATTTGTATCTTCAAATAAATTACTTGCAAATGTGTTGATATGTAGGTCAAACAATGCACTTAGCATAATATTCACTTGTATTTGAAGTTGTTATGCAAAATTAGTCATTTCTTCACCTGTAGAGTAATAATGTTCTCAAGATCACATATTAGCATCTGTTAACTAAGACTTGAATTACCCCTGTGTATTGGATAAAGAATACCTAAGTTTCAGTTTGCTTCTAGTTGAAGTCTAGCCAAGTGTAGGTTGTGTGGCAGACTTCTGCTCAAATGAATCAGAGCACATATAATCAAGAAGATATATGGTGTTACTCTGATTGAGAACATTCTTAGAATGATGAGAAATACATTCTCTGCTAGGCAAAATACCAAGGAATTCCAAGCTTATCTGAGATTATTCCAAAATAAATTATCTGCAGGGTGATAGTCCCTAATAACACAAAGCTGAGGTGTTATACAGATCAGTATTACTTCAGATCATGGCATAGGTACCTATAACTTTTGCATACTAGCTGTGCTTTCCAAAGTAATACCCAAAGTGCCACTGCTCTCTTTAGTCACTGAACCAGTCTGGGAGTTTGTTTTGAAAGCTATAACAAAATAACAGAAGAGATTTTGCTCTTGTAGGCTGACATAAGCGGAACTCTGTATTTCAGCTCTGTACTTTAATATATTCTTATTAAACTCTGCATTGGCACAGCCTCACCTTGAGTCCTGCATGCAGTTTTGGGGTGCCACAATATAAAAAAGACATTAAGCTGTTAGAAAGTATTGAAAGAAGGGCCACAAGGATGGTGAAGGTTCTGGAGGGGAAGCCATATGAGGAGTGACTGAAGGCACTTGTTCTGTTCAGCCTGGAGAAGAGGAGAATGAGGACAGACCTCATTGCATTTACAACTCCTTGTGAGGGGAAGAGGAGGGGCAGGCACTGATCTCCGCTCTTTTTGACCTGTGACAGACCTCAAGGAAATTACGTGAAGCTAAATCAGGGAAGGTTTAGGTTGGATATCGGGAAAATGTTTTTTATCCATAGGGTGTTTGGGCACTGGAACAGGCTCTCCAGGGAAGTGGTCACAGCACCAAGGCTGTCTGACTTCAAGAAGCATTTGGACGATGCTTTTAGGCACATGGTGTGACACTTGGGGTGTCCTGTGCAGGGCCAGGAGTTGGACTCGATGATCCTGATGGGTCCCTTCCAACTCAGCATATTCTATGATTAGATTCAAATCAAGAGTGCTTAACCCTGAATTAAATAGTTGGCTTTGTATATGCTTGGCTTCAAAACACAGTAGCCTTTTGTGAGTATGGAGGTACACACTGTGCAATAGAAATTAAGTGTAATTTTTGATTTCGTACTGCATCCTCCATACCCTTGCATAACTCATAATTTCCAAGCTTTTCTGGAAAATTTCCTAGTGTATGATAGGCATGCAAATAAACAGCTTTTAGCTCTGAATTGGTTTGTTTTATATTCAGATTATGTGTGTGTGCACACATTTAAAGTATCTATTTTATGATTACGACTTTATTTATATATATTTACATTTATACTCATATTATTTATAAAAATACATCACTACATTTGTGGCATAAATGGTCTAAAAATGAAAGAAAATATAGCAGAAATTAATTCTTATTTTTATCACTAAGATCTGATATTGGATATATAAAATCAATTAGATGGTTAGAACAATTTCTAGGAGGTTAGTTTACCTCAAGTGTAAATGATTACCCTGCAGTTAAGGTGTGCTCATTGGCATTGTGAATACTACCATTTTCAGTATCTTAGCTTTGTGAGAGTTAAAGCTAAATCATATGACTTGTAATGAAAGATAAATGTGGTTGATGAAAATCCTCTCTTCTGAGATTAGGGGGACAGTAAGTTTTTGAACTAAAAAACTCAGTCTCTGGGGTCTAGCTAAACAAACTAATTCTCTGTCCACCACTTTCCCTATATGAAGCATGGAGATATTAATCTAGTTCAAAGGGTTGACAGGAGAATTAATTAGTATGTGAATGCCTGAAGGTGAAGGGACCTGTAATAATGTTGTATGTAACTCCTTTACTTTGACTAGAATTGTTAATTATCATCTTTAGCTTGGCCAAGACATTTTCATCTCTTAATCTGAGAAGTCTTATTTGCAGACTTGACAGAACTTTTACCACGATCTCAATTGCGATGCTAACTGAAGCAGCATGTGTAATAGAACCAGTTTTTCTCAGCGTAAACAAAATTCATTATCTTTGTGTATTATCTCAGCCTTTTGCTTCCACTCTAATAGTCTTAGAATTTAGGATCCAACTCAGTGGGTCAGTGCTCAACAGGGGCAGGCAGACTTTCCTTCCAAGACTGTTAAATAGAGGATAGGACCAGACTCATGAGCTGGCTGGCAGCTGTTGATAAAATTAGCAGAGGATGGAATATCCCTTGCTTGTAGCTGTTTGTAGGAATGATGGATTTATTCATAGTATCAGCTTCTGCTCCCTTGCTGTTTTGCTTGTGCCTTGCTTAAATAAGCATAAGGCTACTTAAGTGAGATGACAGAGACTAACTTTGGAAGATGTAGCAAGATTTCCTTCAGTTAGCATTTCCTTATAATGCCTTAGCTAGCTGTTCCGTTGCAAAAAGCAGAGGTTTGAAATCTCACCCACATGCACTTTTGGGGAACTATTTAGTACTGCCAGGAGAACTGTCCCTGCAGTTCATTTACAAATTCTGCTAAACACGGTTGATAGGATCCTTTTTGTCTTTTTCATGGTTCTGGAACATTCAGGTTCTGAGAGAAAGGTAATATAAGACACTGAACATCAGTATTTAGAGCTGAAACACTGCCCAGCATGAAATTCCTGTGCAGGAGACAAAGAAATCAGCACAAATTTTTACAGGGTGAAGATTAGGATTCTGCAAGGTTATTCCTTTCAGGCTATCTTAGAAAATTAAAAAAAAAAAATCCCTTTCAGGAAGTGATTGCATAGGCAAGGTTTTAAAGATCTCTTTCAGTTATTCTTGACTGTGTCACCAGCATAAGCAACATTTTTATATTATTATTACTTATTATTACTTTACCTTCCTCTATACAGCGACTATATACCAGTTTTAATTAGTATGCATGTTGCTAAGAAGCCAATTAAATCTTATAATAGTGGAAATAATTAATGTATGGACTTATTTTTTTCTGAAGTATCTCAGATATTTTTGCAGTAATATAATATTTTGACTCTGCATACTAACAAATAAAAGTTGTGAAACCTGACAAAACTTTTTTTTCAGTTATAGTTGTTATTTAACGGTATTTAGGGTGATTGAAGACTTGGAGGCATTCAGTAGGGGACCACATTCGGAGGGGATTTTTGACACTGGTCAAATTCAGCAACATACTGGAATCATGTTTATAAAATATATGTCAGTTAATAAAATATGAACACAATTAAAATATTTTTTTCTTAAAAGTGATGTGATAAGATGGATTACAGATATTCTACTCATGGAACAAAGCAATTTCCAGAGTAACAATCAACGGTTTAGTTCTATGTAAATAGTATGGAAGAAGTTTTATATTAATGGATGGGAATATACACTTCTTTTTTTGGAAGCTAATAAGAAAGGATTTTACAATATAAGGCACATTTTCAAAGCACTGTCTTAAAAAGGTTACATATCTTCCTCCATATAATTTCTGTCTCATTTTTCTTCTGTGTTCATCTTCCTTTTCTCTTCCTTGGTAATTTTCTTCTCTTTGTTCTGATATGACCTTGTTTTTCTCAATTATATTTT
>VXAX01003731.1:1278988-1320499 GCA_013399835.1 Leptocoma aspasia | reverse complement strand
TTTTTTTTTTTTTTTTTGCACCTCATTGTTATTTATCCTTTAAATTGCAGTATTTCCTAGAACAGGGGTTCTCAAACTCCAGGAGTCACAACACCTCTTAGGCTAATTAGTACAGCCATGTAAACCGAAATGTGGTTTCAAGTCTGGAAATGACCTCAGAAATGAGAATGGAAATGGGGATTATAAGCCCTGAAGTGGAGCCAGAAGGAGAAGAGTTTTCAGAACATTAGCCAAAGGGCAAAGAAATATGTATCCAACCCTATTCTGCAGAGTGCTGAGGATTCTACAGGGGAGTAATTATCAGAACAAGGCAAAACTGAGAGATGCTACAAACAAACAGTAAAAAAGGAGGCAATTTGGAGAACAAAAATAATAAAAAGTGAGAGATTCTTGGCTAGTTAAGATTTTTTTGCCTCCACTTTCTTCTTGAACTCTTGCTCCCTCTTAAAATTGTCACTAAGTACTTCAAGCTTTCGAATGTTCGTCTGTCTGCCCTCTCAGGTTGCAGCTTTTCTCCATGCCTTTGTGAAGAAAAACAAAGTTGGATGGTGTGGGAGGGAGCTTGCCTTTCAAACAGTCCAGTGTCATCTGCTGATGCACTGGCAGCTATTAAACTGCCTACCCACTTCTCTACTAAGCCATGTTTTCATAGGGCAATACAGGCCATCTCAGGTCAGGCACCACACTGCCCTGCAGTAACAAAACTCACTTCAAAGAAAGAGAAAAAGGATGCTGACAGCTGACACTGTGGCTCTTTTATGGGAAAAGGCAAGATAAGGGATCTTGGAGTTCTATAAGAAATGGCAGAAACTTTGGATCCACCACTGAGTTCAATATAAGAGGTTAGACTAGTTTTGCCAGAGTATTTGACTTTTTTTTTTTTGTCTAGTAGGCAGGACACAGAACATTCATGACTGTAATCTTTACTTCTTTCCTAGCCAGAATTTGCAGCATCACCTGGACAAAATACTAAACAAAATACTGAGTAGATTGTTTACAGTTCAGTGACTATTTCAAGATGAAATTTGCTAATCAGTTCTTTAAGGGTAAATCAGAAGAAACGTGAGGCAAGGTTTAGAGCTTTGATCATAAATTCTTTATCTGTTTCACATTTGAAATGAGCATCTTAAGTAATATCAGGGAATCACATAAAAATAAGAGATTTCCAGCAGAGAGTAGTGGATGTATTTTTATTTTATGCATTATGTATATGGCTTCTCTGTTTGTCTTTGTTAAATTTTGATCAGGTTAATATCATTGGAATCAGTAAAACTGACACATCTAACAGCAAAATAGGATGAGAGAAGTGTTTTTCCTTGAAGAAAGCTCAGATTGGTTTGCTCAGGATCTCATAGCTGTGCTGTTGATTTTTCTCTCTTCAGTTTCACTTGCTTTCCTTCACATTATTTATTTATATAACTCAAAAAAGTAAAAGGTTAATTTGGGAGAAATCAGTACAAGCTTTCAAATCAATACACTGAGATGAAAGACACAGCAGCAAACATGTCGTGTAGTTTACTTCCATTTGGTGTGGCTGTCTGGAATGAAATGAATTATTTCCCAATAAATGCAACAGCTTCAAGGATAGAAACACACTGGGTCTAAGTGACTTACTGAAGTGTATGTGCTGTGGAAAAATTAATGGAGCACCATAGAAATTAGGTGGTAAAAGTAAGTTTTGTAGACTGCAGCTATACCTTCCTTTCAGGAGGAGATGGGGAGCACACCCATCCTCAGCCTATCCACTGTCATGTTTGAAGTGAACTGTGAACACTGGAAGGGAAAAAGTCTTGTATAAACAGGAGAGCATGACTGGGAGGACTATTTTATTGGATCTTCTAGGACTTCACACTCTGTTAGCAAATACAGTTTGAGAGCATTTAATCCGGGAGCTGTTCCAGTCCGTCAATAAATTCCTTGCAAGGCTGTGAAAGATTCATTGTTGTATCCTGACATATGACGTATGGCTTCAATAACTGTACTGCACACACAGGGTGGTGATCTCTCACCTTTCGGAGCAATGACATGCTACACTAGTATTTCTCTTCAAGAAAAGCTCATAAGTAAAATTCCCAGTGGAATTGGAAGTTACATTAATCAAACATCTGCAAACAGAGTCATAGTGGTAGCTCATTGCAAGCATGGTATTTCCCCTCTCTGTGTTCCTTTTGGCCTCAACATCTAGCACTGAAATTAGTCTGACTGCCCAGTTTTTATTGCAGTTCATTCCATGCCTTATCAAGGAGCAACTTCCAAGCTCTGGGTATACTAACTCTCCCAATATGATGAGCAATGCTGTGTATATACATGTTAAATGGTATTTTGTTTAAGATTTATGTGCAGTTAACAAGTAAAACTTGTGGATTTTGCCTGCTAGTCCCTAGCCCTGGTGCTTATGACCATCAACTAGAAGAGTCTGGAGTGGCTCACTGGGTCAGGCAGTCAGGAATTACTGTGTTGAGATCAAAACACTGAAGTTGTCAATGGGAGTAACATGGCAGCTCCATATCCTTAGGATCTGTGACCACTTCCTCACTCACTGATGCCTGTCCAGCAGGTGAAGCTCACTGAGTATTGTCAGAGTGAGACATCACAGCTTATTAGATCCTATTTCTATTTATGTGTATTAACCAACCGCTCCAACTGCTTTATAATTGCAGACTGTATATATCCTACTTGAAGAGTGTGTTTATACCTGCCTAAAGATGCCCAAGCAAACTGGCCCAGGAGAAGCTAGGGGAAGAGAGCAGCAAAACAACTCAGACATGCAGTGAAACAACAGACAACCACATACAGTTGCTCACATGTTTCAGTTTACTGATTTTAAGATGCCAAAGCGTTTCAAACTACATTACGATTATTTATGTAGATGGCTAGAAATGGGGTAGGTGCACAAGTTCTTTCAGTTTCACATTGTAGTTGCTTAGGTTCCAGAAATAGTTCCTACATATATGAATACCTTGGTCTTGACACTAGAGAGCAACTTGTCTGTATCAAAAGTAAGTTCTGCCAGACTCTTAAACGAATCATTTCTCTTTCCTTCTTGAAGGATAAGCAAATATTTTTCCTGGTGATTGAAGATTAAACCTGTCTTTTCAAAGGAAAGATATAGAGATTTCCTTTTTACTCTGGATCTGTGATCAGATAAGAAACACAAGATAAATTTATATCTGTGTATAGGAGTTCAAATCTTCATGTTCCACATCTCCAAATGTCTTAGTCTAAGGTGGTAGTACTATAAAGTCAACATTTAAAAAAAAAAAAAGTTCTCATTGTATGTGATAAGAAAGAGTGTATTGAAAGCAAAGGTGATGTATAAAAGCTTGGCAGTCAAGTCCAATGAATGTTCACTATGTTCATCTGAGGACTGATAGGTTCCAGTTCATTACGTATGTCTGGTATTTTACCAGTGCCTTTGGAAGGTAAAATGGATAAGTAACCCTCAAGGACAGCACCAAAAATTAAGCCCCTCACAATTGATTTAGACATGTTCCAAAGGAAGTTCAAATACAGAAGTACCCCAAAGAGTTATTCGGATTGAGTCCAATAAGATAAAGATAGGTATTAAGTTCATGTATTTTCATGGTCTGACTTTTCAGCTGCTATGTGGGGAAAATGTCAGCTCCACCTACCACTCTACTCCTGTAGTAAATGCTGTATGGTTTTAATTTAAAAGAAATGCTAAAAGCACCTTACAGGAGGTGGCTCTACTCCGTGAAATCCAAGTGGTGGTAAAAATGCTGAGACTCTGGAAACTATCTAGATAAACTCCCTGGCGAGTCTTCAACTCTTACTGTTTTTTTCAGATTGCTAATGTAAATCTGTGATTATGTAATCAAATTTCTGCTTGGGGATTTTTTTCCCAGTTTTGTGAAAACATTTTTGTGAGAGACAAAAAAATATAGCTGTCCATATTCCGCATGCACCCAAACTTTCTTGGAACTTTTCTAAAAAAGTTGTCAAGTCTTACTCTACAGTGGGATCTTGCCCAGTCAGCAACCCATAGGCACTTAAAAGGATGAAGTTTGGCCAAGGAAGCGATTTATCAACATCAGCAGTGCTGACTGATTCATTAATTGCATCAACATCATGATTAGAAATGAATGAAAATGTCCCAAAGTAAATATTTTTTGCTGATTCAGTACTTAGTAGTGCCCTCATTTTTTTACCTGGGAAAAGCAATTCCAGGTATTACATTTATCCAATACCTTCTTCTCTCTAGTGCTCCTGTGTTTTCCTTAGTAATTTTTCTGCCTCACAGCCTAGGTGAATAGCAAATCTTTTGAGAGCCTGTTAGGTGAACATAGTGTCATTTATATTAGAAATAATAAAAGATATGGTTATTTTTCAATTAATGTTGTGTGTGATTCATATCAGCTAAGTTTAAATGTCCGCAGTCATGACATCTATGTCTGATCCGATCACCTTTGACTCAGTAAACAGCTAGACCACCTGAGGTACTTTACATGTGTGGGGTAATTACAAAATGAAAATTACTTGAAAGTACCAATTTCTTCTCACTTACTACAAATACAGTATAAGGTGACTACCTCAAATACAGGAATCTACTTTTGCCCAGAAATATTTCACATTCTGTGCCCTAGACAAGAGGGTCTATTATTTAGGAACAGTGTATCCCTAAATTGATCATGTATCTTACAACTCTCCACCATTTCCATATTCTCTTGTTTAGTTAAGGGGATGAAGTAATTTAGCAAGTGAATTTAGAACAAGCAGGGGATAGTAACATGGGCAGTTATCATAATGTTCCACATACATTCTCAGATGCTGATTAACCCTCTGCTTATTATACAGAAAAACAAACAAGTAAACAATCGAGTTTCCTTGCTAGTTCCTACCATTTTCCTTGCTCATAAATTAATTTATTAGGAATATTATGTCACTGGGGTTCATATTAATGATAAAGACAAATATTTATTACCTGTCTGACCCATTCTACTCTTGCATATCTTCCTGTTTACTGTCCAAGGTGCAAATTTAATGTTTAATTTTATTCTTGAGTATTAATTATCGCAGCAGGGAGCTTAGGTACTTGACTCAAGGCTGTGGATATCAGTGTCGTAGGAACAGAGATGAATATGCATTCCTCAACTGCAAACTGGGCTAATTGTATTTCCTTTCCCCAGAAACTGGGTAGGTAAACATTTTCTGAGGTTGAGGGAGACCCGTGTACTCTTGTGGAGACTACATAAGTACTTTAGATAGAACAAAATTTTTATTATCCTGTCAATAAAGGACTTTCATATCATATTACAAATGCCTCGGTGGACTAAGATACTGTGACTCCAGACAGTCATAAATCACCTTCTGAATAAAAGGGTTACCTTTGCATCAACTGTATGAGAAATAAACACTATGTATTGCTGTTGATCACCCCTGTCCAAGATATGAACGACACTAATGAGGTCTGGAAAAAGTTACCTCTGGCTCTAGCTAAATTATTTCTGCTAGTCTGTAGTTTTGTAAAAGAGATTATGCAGTAAAAAGAAGTATGTTGGGTTTTATCCACCTCTACTGTGTCTACAGGAACAATGAATACAATTTGGGAAAGGAATTATCTTTGTAGTAAGAAAAGATCATTTTTTTTTCTGTTTCCCCTGTAGGAAATCACTGGTCATGGTGGGCCAATGTCAATAATAATAATTTTAAAAATTGTGTTAGATTGTAATTTTTTGTTTAGTTTAATTTAGTTTGCTTTTCATGCCTTGTTTGTTTGTTTGTTTGTTTGTTTGTTTGTTTGTTTGTTTGTTTGTTTTCTTGGGTGTGGGGAGGAGTTTAGGCTTTTTTTCTTTTTTTTCTGGAGTGAATTGGCACAGTATGAGTTTTGTTTTTCCCAGTTTTTGTTTTTCCCAGTTGTTTTTCCTGCAGAGAGAATACCAGCATACACAGTTTACACAGTTCACACAGTTCACACACTGCAGAAAAGGAAAGGTGGGAATTCAAAGACTTCTTTTAATGCTCCTAAAAATCACTGGATTAAAAGTCACAAAGTCTGTTAGGAGTAAGAACAAGGACTCCCAAGTGGCCCCTAAAAGCTTTTTAATCTTTAGGCTATGGAACGCTCATCTGCTTTCCTCTCTGGTTGAATGAAGCATTTCTGGTAACCCATTTATCCCACTCTGAAAAAAATCCATTCAGAATCTTCAGCAGCATCTTGGTTAAGGCCACAGGTAAACATGCAGCTGAAGTGTTTTAGTACTTCAGTGTCAGCATAGACTGGAGTACTTAGTTCCAAGTTACTAATCAAATAATTTAATAGCTAGGGTAACATGCAAAGAGACACAGCATATAATCAATGTATATTTTTATATAGAAAACAGTAAGAAAGTTCTTCACAGTCAAAGAGCAGACTTAGCTCTCTATGTGTGAAAAGGCCACCAGACTCCTATTTAACACTTTGGACTGGTTGAGCTAAGTGCTGACTCAAGCCATTACATGCTATGTTTTGATGAGATAATAAATGTAATTTTAGAGTGCCTACTCACGACTGGATCAAAATACTTTAGCCACATGACCATTTTGTCAAGTCAGTTTACAAGCCTTTGAAGGAAGAACTTTTTTCTTTGCTGGCCTTATGCTGGATAAAATATCACCTGTCTGTACTACTCTATTTTTATTCTGCTTCAGGTGTCATCTACTGACTTACAGCAAGCATAAACCTCGGTTAAAAGTATGAAGTCAGCATAAAATTCCCATCATCTGCTCTGATTACTTGAACAGAAATACATTCCTGTGCTCCAAGATGATCTGCGGTGCTTTGTGATCCAGCAATAGATGTAGTATGAAATTATTATGAAATGCCATAACACAGATGACTA
This sequence comes from Leptocoma aspasia, assembly GCA_013399835.1. NCBI lineage: Eukaryota > Metazoa > Chordata > Aves > Passeriformes > Nectariniidae > Leptocoma > Leptocoma aspasia. Next base: position 1,313,660 of record VXAX01003731.1, on the reverse strand, counting down.
CCAGACTACACTTTCATAGATCTACCTCTTTTAAATCATATTCTCAGGTATGGGTTCAGGAACATATTTTGTCTAGCAGGTCAGAAAGTAAAAATACCATGCATCCTGACAACATAGTTCACTGTCATGTCAGATGAGGTAGGGTTTGTGGGGCTGTATTATAAATGGGATCACTAAAGTGACCTGGATGAGGTTAAAAAAAAAAACAAACATCTTTACTGTTGCTGTTATTGTGAAGCTATTTTTTTTTTTTAATCCAGTGAACTCATTTAGAATGCTCTCTGCACACAGCTGCGCAGAACAGACTGAGAAAACTGCATACCGCTGTGTAGGCTAAAAATAAATAACTGGGAGAGAGGAGGGAGCAGAAAGTTCTTACAGGTTTCACCATTAGAGGAAAGCATCAATGAAGACCACCCTTAGGCTCTTAATTCAGGTTTATGGATTTCACTTTCTAGGCTGAATATCTAACTTTCAGAATTTCCAGCACTCAACATATGTTCAAGTTCCTTAACTTTTTTATTGTCTCTAACCTTTGTTCCCTGTATCTGTAGCATAATTTTTAAATGCTGACCTACCTATGGTTAGCTGCCTGTGGTACCTAGGGAGAGAGGAAGATTAGAAGGAAATAGCTTAGATACCTGCTTATGAAAACAAGGGTTTCAAAAGTGTAAGAACACACTATATATTTTCACAGGAAAGTTTACAAAAGAAAGTAGTATTCTTCCTTTGTTTATTGGTTCTGTATATCTATTCCTTTTAAAGATGATTTTAGTATAGGTTGTACCTGCTAATTAATTCATTTACTACCATTATTCATTAACTGAAGCTGAAAAAAACATACAAATACATGTTACCTCAGGCCCAAATATAATAATTTTGAAGGGGTTTCTTTGGTAAATTGATTAGGTACTCTGTGTGCTCCAACTCTGCAAGAGTGATTGAGCAACCATTTACGCTTCAGATACAGATGTACTTTAGTATAAAGCATATTTTTTATTACAAATAAATTCAGAACCTTAGGCAAGAAAGCTAATATTCTATTATTGATATTTATTATAATAAATTGTGTGCTCATGATTTGTATTAAGGTATGAGACAGATACAGGCAATTTTTTAAAATCGACATCATCCATTTTTTCATAATATACATATTGAAATGACACCTGACATGTTGACACCTGAAAAGGTGCTAGTTTCAGTCCCATTAAACAATGGCATTTTCCTTGTATTTTCTGCATGGCAAAAAAATGTTTGCCAGTAAGTATTGAGATTACCTCTTCAGTATTGAGATTACCTCTTCATCACAACTGTCTAACCAATTTTATGACAATTTGCAGTATTTTCATTGGAGAAAAAAGGGTGTTGGGTTTGAATCCCTTCAGACATGAGAGGGGCTTGAGCTCTTGTGCAGTGCATCCTAAAGAGGCACTCTGAGCACTGGGGAAACAGGATACTGTGGCCAATATCACATTTAAAAGGATGGGTGTAAATAGCTTTTGAAAAATTATGAATTCCACTTAGGTGATTATAGACCTTTGCGAAGGACAAGATCATTCTTGTCACTTGAATAGACTGAGGCACCTAAATGCTGAAAGGAAGTGGTCTTTAAGCTTTTTCTTCTGGCAACGTCTAACAAGCTTTCTCTTCTTAATGCCAAGTGGGTTACAGTGCATCATGCCCTCCTACTTCTGATGCACTTGTTTTACAAATTTCGATCTACATCTGAAATTTAACAATAGAGGAGACTTTAAGGGAGTTATAATAGGCCCCAGATGGTAACACAGAAGAGATGGTAATTTCTCCTGTCATCCACAGGTTTCTAAAATAACTCTAGAAGGTTTTCCCCTTGCTCAGTGTTTTTAAGGTCATAGTGTCTGCATTTTCAAGCATATTAAACAATATATCTGTTCTAATTGTAATTTTTTGTTTTAGTTATAGATTGTGTTGGAATATATTAACATCCAAAGTCTATTATTCAGCTGTATGGCAAATTCATGTCTGCAGTATGAGGGTTTGGTTAGACACATCTTTTTTAGCAATTGTTTTACTAAATTATATGTTTAATGAAGTATTTTCATAAAGGCTTAGAGGCTCAGAATAACCTGCACCCATATTTTCTCCACAATTTTAAAGAAAAACTGTCTCATCTAAAAAGCAAATTGATAAATTATTTTTAAATTTTTTTTTAAAACACCCTCTAATATCATGCCTACCTGCTCCTGAAGGTAGAACAGAACTAGAGACAGCAAGCTGTGATTATTCCTACCATTTCATGTGTGTTCTCTATTTTTTTTCATTAACTTCCGTAGTCCTGCCATTTCCTGTATTTGACCTCTACTCCTATTAGAAGAGAAAAATGAACAGGAAAGCATTCAGTTACCAAAGTTCTGTTAATCACCATTGTTTTCATTTGCTCAGAAGCTATGTCTTCATTGCTACCCCTCAAAGTCTTTGTGCCTTTCAGATCATAAGCTGTGCTGGGTGAGCTATTTATCTGTGTTTGTACAGCACACAGCACTATCCCCACTGAGGCCTTTGGGTGCCACCACCTTACAGTAATCTCATGCTCATTAGGAACAGCAAAGACAAGTTTATCTTGGAAAAATTAAAGGAATGCACGATGCAGGTCAGGTTTGAGCCCCTGAGCCATTCTTTCTCTTAAAGATTGTTAGTTTTTATTCTACAGATTTTGAATAATTTTTGAACTTTTGGGTGCTAAAGGGGCTTGTATCTGTAATCTAAATACCTCTGCTTTTCCACACAGATTTTTTTGTGGTTTTTAAATAGCAATTATCTATCTAAAAAAGAAAAGCAATATTTCACCATCTATTCTTTACTGGGGATTCCTATACTAGCTTGCTATACTTAGCTGACAATGATCTGGAGTGCAGTGCTCAGGCTCAGGTAGTTTAAGGGATGAAGAAGGCTGACTTGGCCTCAGCTACATCAAGGTGTGATACGGTCAGGAAATAAATCTATGGTCAGGAAATTCTAAAGCAATACAGAAGCCTCATGAGAAAATCATATTAAAACAGGATAAAACTTAAAAGTTGTTCAGTAGGTGGCCTACTAATTACTCCAGGCAGGAGGGAAATGTATTTAGGCAGGAGGCCAGGAGGAAGAACTACCGTTTTCACACTGAAAACACTCAGAGAACTATCTCTAGTTCTGGTCTCTGTTTACCAGAGATATTTATGCATAACATATGAGATATTTGTACTTAAAAAAAAAAAAAAAAAAGGCAACAAGAAATCCAGCAAGCAGAGCACTTGCTCAGCACAAGTTTCCCACATTCTGGGATACTGCTCTTGTTAGAATACTGAACTCATATACACAGCAGTACTCTCCACAACTGAATAATGATCATTTAAGTGGACATGTTGAGCACAGGTTTTGATCTTCTGAACCTGAACTGAATGGAACATCTTGCAGTTTGGCAAGATGCTGACAAGCGCTTCTGTGTTTTCTATTGATTTCTTTCAAGTGGCTCCTCTCAGTATTGGGAAATGAACCTTTCATATCAGTACTGCTTTGACTAAGTCCTACAACATGTTACATATTCATGTTAAATATCACATTGGATCATGAAGATAACACATGAAGGCTTGTGTCAACTCCATGAAATCATATCTAGAGCTGTAATATTTCTGCCCTTATGTTCTTCATAGAGAGAACAATCAGTTGAGTGTTCTGAAATGGTGCATGAGGCAGACACCTTCACCAAACTGAAAACTAACAGAGGCATCCTCAATTGGGCCCTCAATTATATATTTTTTTTAAATGCTCAATGATGGAAAATCTTCTGCTTCTGCTGTTCATTATTCTCACTGTTAAACCCTGTGTTTCTCATGTATTTGAATTTATCTGGCTTCAGTTTCTAGCCTTGGTTTGTGTTAAATTTTCCCCGTTTCATTAATAAAAACTTCAGCGCTTTCTACTCATGAAAACAGTTATGCCTTGAGAGAAAATGTTTTCTTATCTCACAAAAGCTTTTGTAATTTTGAAAAATTCAGGAGAATAATTTAATTGAAATGCCTGAAATACAGACCAAACCCAAATGCAATTGCACTTCACAGTACAAGAAACAATATTGAAATACTGTGTGTAGATCTTTGACTGATGGGATTTTTTATAGTAGACGGGCAGTGAAGGGACGGTGGAAGTGTCCTTCCACCTAAGGAGTGTTGCAAGCTTCTGTTATCTTCTTGCTCATTCTCTCTTGCATTGTTCTTTGGTGCTGCTTTTTATACATTTGATGCTACACTTGTTTTACTTGTGTGTTCTTTTGTGATTGGTCAGTACACTTCAGCATTCTATGTCTTATCACCTTCAATACTAGACACCTGTCTGACACAGCTGTAGCCTATTGGGGATGAGGCTTGGCCACAGCCCCACTCTCAATTCTTACAAGTTGTGTGCTTACAACAATTTTTAGATTTTTTTATTAATATAATCATGATACTTCTAAATCTTCTGTTCATAAAGAAAAAATTTCAAGCACTTTTCACTCTCTCAACCTTAATTTTTTCCTGCACTCCCTGAAATGTATCTGTAATGCTTTTCACTCATTGACTTGCTTAGTGACAGCACAAGTTTTCCAAACTCTTGTTATTAATTTTTAAAGCTTCTTTAAAATTGATGGACAAAAAGACTCACTTTCTAAACACTTCTTTCTCATCAACACATAAAAAAGTTAATCCTGCCCCTCTACTCAGCCCAAGTGAGGTAGCATAGGGAGCACTGTGTCCAGTTCTGAACATCTCTCTTATGAGGAAAGATTGAGGAAGCTGGGCCTGTTCAGCCTTGAGAAGAGATGAATGAGAGGGAACCTCATCACCGTCTATCAGTCTCGGAACGGAAGGTGTCCAGAGGAGGTTTCCAGGCTCTTCCCAGTGGTGCCAAGCAATAGGACAAGAGGCAATGGGCAGAATATGATGCACAGGAAATTCCATCCAAATATGAGGATGAATTTTAGTGTGTGAGTGACTAAGCAATGCCACAGACTGCCCAGAGAGGTTTTTCAGTCTACCTCACTGGAGCTGTTCAGCGGAACTGTCTGAACACAATTCTGTGCCACGTGCTCTAGGGTTCCTCTCCTTGAGCAGGGAGATTGGACCCACCGTGATCCCTTCCAACCTTACCATTCTGTGATTCTGTGATCTTCCTCATAGCAGTAGTTTTGTAGTATTAAAATACATTGTGTAATATGTTCAATAACCTTCATCCTTTCAACATGGTTTTCCGTCATCTGAAATATTCTGACATCACAACTTGAACTGTTATCAAGAGATTTCTTGAAAGAAGAAGGACGACATAAAAAGGATGGTGAAGCCACCTTTTTGGATTTTTTTTTCATTCTGCTCCTGTATTCAATTTACCTCCTGTTACCAAATTTAACTGTAAATAACAATCTTGTTGATCCACAATCTCATGTAAGAAGCAATTAGGTATATTTATTAAAGCAAAAGGCAACATAATTTACAACTTTAAGACTAAAATCTGGAGAAGGTCATGAAGATGACTGAAGCACCTGAGTGATGGTAAGAAAAGAGTTACAGTTTTTCATATTTCCCTTAGGTTTCTCCTTTCTGTCATGTCTCTACTATATAGATATGTCCAGTTTCCCTTAACCAATGCAGCCATACTAGGAAACTTACATTATTTACATCTTGTAGTATTATCTAAGAGTTTCCATGCAAATGATCATGCCAAATAATTTTCTTAAAGTTCAGAGGACTTCAGAATCACATCAAATTATTTATCTGGTTCCAAAATGTGTATTTTAATGCAATACATGTTTCAAAAAGGTAAACCTCTGCTCACAACAAAATGTAATTTTCTTGCACAGTACATGACTGTAGAGAAATTCAATTGTAGAATGAAACACTTCCAAGAGAACTGGGTGAGAAAATTATCTTTTCACTCATGTTTTGCTGCTAAGAGGCTATGAAAACATCTCACAAAGAGATTTTATGAGTGGTTAGTTTCAAGGAAGCCCCCATCATAAAATGTAGGAGTACAAGTCATAGCAAAACAAAAAATTATATCAACAAGAAAAACATGACAATAAATTGAATACAGAGCAAGAGGAACTAATCAGAAGCATATCTACATGACAATACAAGTGACAACACCAAAGCTGCCAGCCCAAATGCTTAAGAATTCCTCTAGAGAGCCAAAAGCATTTGCTGAGGTAAAAATATCTGCACAGTCTGACATCTCTGCTGCAAAAATGAGGAGGATGAGCGCTATAATGAGCTGAGAATAATGTATGGCCTATCCCAAAAAAAAAGCCATATATTTTTAATTTTATTTCCAATTGACAGAAAGGACTTCTGGGAAAATACTAAAAAAAATGACACTCCCACCCTTCCACTTCCTGTCTTGAATAATACATTGAACTACCTCAGAATTGTTTTTTATCCTAGTAGTCACTCACCAAGAACACAGATATGTTTTGGGCAAGAAAGTGTCATATATAAAATAGGTGAAGAGTTTTATGCTGAGTGGTTTTCTATGTTTCACTCTAAATCATACTCAATCTTACTTTCCACAGTAATATTTGTTATTTGATTTTTATGTCCTAATGATACCAAAGCATGAAACACACAGACTCATAAAAACACTGTCTCAGAATAAAGCTTTTGAAGTGATAATGCTCACATGTCAATTCAAAAACTACTTTCTCTTGCTTTTAGCATAATGATCGCCCTTCAACAAAAACTCAATATGGTGTTCCCTTATTGTCTGAAAAATTGACAAGTCAGTGTAATTATTTCTTGTACATCTAGTTGTACAATAGCAATTTAAAGTGAAAACATACTTTTTCCATTGAGATTAAGAATGAGCCAGTGATATTAGAATCATCAAATGTCAATGAAATTATTTCAGTCCCATTCTGATTTATTATAGCCATTAAAGCAAAGTTAAAGTATAATAAAGGTATCTGCTTGGTATGCCCAAGAGCTATATTTCTACAGTAAATAACAACTGCCTTAATTATTTTCTCCTGTAAAAATGAGAGGTTCAGGAGAAATTATTGAAATCCGAAAAGAATATTTTCTTTATAGATGTTTGAAACCATTAGAAAAGTTATTTTAGTGTCCTTTGCCTATGGAATTATTTCACTGATTAACACCTACTTTTGAAGGCAGCTGACACTGTGAGAAATCAGGGGAAATAAACTGGGTCACAAACTAAAGAAAAACTGGCATCATGATAGGAATAGATAACTCACCTTTTATAGCAGCACTAATGAGAATCACTCTAATAATTACTGTAACCAGACCTCAGAAAACAAATTCTCTCTGGCGACACATGTTTTAGAATATTTAAATGTATTAATGTCCAACATAATTCAAGATCCTTAGTGTTTTAGTGAGTTGATTAGAATTTTCAATATCCTCAAACTGATTCTCTGTGAAATGGCTAAATCAGTTAGTTGAGGGTTTGTAATCTGAAAAGAAAATAAGACAATGAATAAACCAACACTTGAAAATTTTTCATACAGGAAAATAGTGTAAAGTATTTTAGCTTTTGGACTCAATAATACATGCAGCTAGATATCTTCAAAATTATTTGCTAGATAACTGCAAAAATTATTTCATCATATCAAACGGACACTTCAAGAAATATAAGGAGTATTAAACTAACACTCTGTTTTTATTCTTCATTCTACATGATAACGATTGCTTATGATGTACCATTTAAAGTAAGACTGCTATCGTGGAAACTATAGAATTCCAAAGAAATTTCCACAGCTGCAAACATTTTGCAAATAAGGCAGCCTTGTTAATAAGCCTTGAGGTGTCCATTCATTATAAATTGTGGCAGGAAATTTACATTAAAGAAGTGACGGCAAAACAGACACAGCAGTAACACAGAGTTAGTTGCTGTATAGTGCTTCCAGAACCACCTAGAAAATAAGTAGGACCATTAGTAGCAGCACCAGCAAAGTTCAGTTTCCTGTAGATTTGTGTTTTACTTGGAGGATTGTCTGATGTCAAATAAGATTTGAAAGGACACAAAAAGTATTTTCTTCAGAACTGAAATAACAGGATCTTTCTCTTTCAGCCAACTAACTCTTTTTTCCAGATTTTTCAAGAATTTAATAACTATTTAGACTATCAAAACAACCTAAACAGGTTAAAATCTTAATAGGATGATGTCTGAAAGACAGATACATGCATGAAGCAGGTTTGAATTCTATGGAAGAGTTTACAGATGCACAGGTTTCTAGGACACTGGAGTAGTCAGAAGAGATCTGGTCAATAATCTCAGGAGAGTCCAGACAGTATTTCAGCTGGCCCTCAACTACACAGGGATTCTTTTGACATGTATGGGTGACAGGAACATTTTTAATTCTTTAGGCCTGTTGTCTGGCCTTTGGTAGAGCCTTAGAAGGGCATGAGTCTCTCACAAGTCTTGTGTCACATCTGACTGTCCTGTGTCCCAGGACTGACTGTCCCAGGCAGTCTAGGACAGCTCAAATGGCATTAGACATCCCTGTGTGACCACGTGAACCAGGCACCTACAGGCTACACAGGAGCATAAACCTCCAGGCTTGTTGACTTGCTGATTGTGCTGACTAGGGCTCCTGTGCAGTCTTCAGCTGCTCACCCTTGGGGGCATTTAAGTGACATTTAAGATGACTTGAATACGGTGCTTAGCCCCCAGCTGTGGCCCTGGGATAGCACAGGTCTTCTGTTGTATCACATGATCCTCTGTGTATGTCTTTGACTAAAAAAGGGCATTTGTAATGACACTGAACACTCACATGTAGGCATCTCCCCTGAGACTCACGGACAGTAAGAGGAACCCAGATAACTATGACACATACAGGCACTTCTATCCATACACTTCAATTTGTCTGCATAAATCTAAAATTTGGGTTCTCACCAGAAATGCATTTACACCTCGATCATGCAGTAAGGTGAGACACATTTACTTCAGATGTTAATCAGGCTTCATCAATATGGAATTTGTAGCTCTATACTTATAACAATAGCATTACAAGAAATTTTGCTGCAGAAAAATAAACAAAGAAACAAGTGAACAAAAACCAGCAACAGATCAACAAGTTATTTCAAGTTAATATTTACTTATATCCTCTAATTGTTTATTACATACACAATATAGTATGGATATTGTGTACTGGATGTTTTTTTTCAGGCAAATAGGTTCTGTAAAATATATGCATTAAGAAAAAAATGCTAAATAATGGTAAAAATTACCAAAATTATAAGTTATTTTATCTTTTACTTTACATACTTCTGGAGCAGAAGTCTGACCACCTCACAGAGAAATTTTTGTATGAAGATTCACTGGGTTTTATCAATGACTACGATCATTCTTTAAAAAAAAAAGAAGTCATCCTAGGTCTGAATGCATAAAATATCACAATTTCTTGACTGTGATGGCCAGATTATTTGTCTGCTGTGAAACAAGGAAATGGTATTTGTTGCCAAATATCACACTTTCTGACTGTAAGTCTTACAGAGAAATAGAAGCAGGGTTTAAGTAATAAGACATGTGACAAGAAACAACAAAGGACCAAGAGCCCTACTTTTTACTTTAGGAATTACTGTAGGAATTACTGTAGGAATCTGAATGCTACTGCATAAAGATGACAGTTCACAAAGTTTTTTTCTGAGCAGAATAGGAACATGTGTGAAGAAATAAAAATGTACAAGACTGACACAGACCAAAGTACAGAAATTACTAAGTAGAGCAACATGAGCCAGTAAATGCAAGAAAATCAATACAAGCTCAGAGTATTGCATTTATTGGATCCCTGCCACATCTTAATGATTCATTATCCTTTCCACCAAAGCTCAAACTTTTTCTAGTTGTCACAAGCTTGATGGGAGAAAGTTAATCATGCAACATGAATAAATCACCATGTCATTTTTAGTATGATTCTGATTCTCATGCTTAAAGATATAGAAGTCCAAAGGCATCTATTGCTGACGACATACACACCATTCAAGCGTTTTCCAGAAGTCCTGCATTGATTTAAAAGGTAGCACTGACAATTATTCTTCTTGAGAAAGTGATCTGGATATTGATGGTGACACTAATGAAACAAAACACCAGCACACTAACATTCAGTGCAATGAAACAGAAAACTGGGAAAAAAGCTAACCAAAAGTGATCCCTTTACATGTTTTCAGTGTCTTTTGTATCACACTTTTCTGTATCCACATATTAACCCAAATTATGACAGCTTAAGATGTTACTTTTTGTTTTCTGCCTATCACCAGCATATAGGTGCTGCTTGGTAACTTTGTCACTGTACTCTTAACCTAAGAATAAAACCAGAAATCAAAACAGACAATTTCTGCATTGTCTCTTATTCACGTATATAATTACTTGTGCAGGCCTATGCAAAAAAGAGAAATACTATGGAGATTGAAAATCACTGCATTTATTTTTATAATATCTTGTGTTATACTGAGAATTTAATAAATGTCTTACTGTACTTAGTACTGCTTCTCCTTTTCTGTAAATACAGTACTCAAAAAATCTATGTGTGAACGAATGTGAGAAGAGATGCTGGTATAACTATGATAGAGGAGATGATATTGGTGACATATATTTAGGAAACAGTATATTATGGGGGATGAATCAAATGGAGGGAACAGAGAACTTTAAAATAGAAACACTAAGACTTAAAGAGGATGAATTTCAGGTAGTACAAGACATCTGGTGACAATTAACCCTGTCTTCACTTTAAGCAGTTAAAATAGGTGCTTGAGATGGAAAAAAGTAATTTTCTGTTCCTTCATGGTCCTTTACATATTTCAAAATTACTCAGTTCAATGCAAACAATGAGGCAGGATTCATCCAGGCCTTTGAATGCAATCAAACTAATTTAATGTTGAAATATTAAAACTTAAATTTTAGAATTTTGCCTGAGAGAAACCTCTGCTGATAGTTTTCCTGAAAAAGGTAACACTGGATTTGAAAATACACATTGGAATCTATTTAAATTCAATATGTATCTGAAATAAATGCTACGTGAACACTAGTTAATGAGGACATCTGCACATCTTTTTTTTTTTTTTTTACTTTTCCTTATTTCAGAATTCTTTACTTCCTTATGGAAAATGAAAATGCCATTCCTAAGAACTCCAAGATTATTTCCTACTGTAATGAAAAGTAATACCGAAACACCAGAATTTGACAAATTCTTCTCTGAAGGAAATTTCTGGAAAAATATGCAAATTATTTCTGATAACATGATCTGACTGTTTTTTGTTGCTTACTCTTCTGTTCTAAATATTTTTATAAGACATATATATGTGGATGTTGGGGTTTTTTTTGTTTGTTTATTTTAATTTTTAAGAAGAATACACATTTTTCTTGTCCATATTTAAAATGGATGTTTTGACATTTTCACTATCTGTATGGAAACCTATGGAGCTATTTGTTTTTGATCTGTTGTAGACAAAAAGACTGTTGAACCTTTAGTATCTTTTAAATAGATGCATGACATAAGCTATGCAGATTCTGGAGCTTCAGAAACACTTTATTTCTGCACAGAGTAATTTTTTACTGTGGGCCCATAATGTCCGAGTTTCTGTCAGTTTAAGTGCATTTCCCAAACTATGGTTCAGGGCTAGTTCTAAACATCTGCGATGTAAGCTGAATTTCAGCCACTCTTGAAAAAAATATATGTTTTACTAGAATGTACATTAAATGCTTAACCTAATGAACCTACTTAGAATGAGTTCTGAGAATCATATCCACAGTGATGTATTTAGAGGAACTATAGTCAATGAAGATAGTTATTTTAATCACCCAGCTTGACTGTAAGCCACTGACATAGACAAGTGATTATACACAATTGATTATACATCAGTTGTAAATGATTAAAATTTATGTCAGCATTTGCATTTCTATGGCTAAAAGTAATGTGTGCAGATTTGGGCACTCGAATATAAGAAGGATATAGAGCTGTTAGGAAGCACCCAAGAAAGGCCACAAAGTTGGTGAAGGGCCTTGAGGGGAGGCCCTACAAGGAGCAGCTGAGGGCACTGGGTCTGTTCATCCTGGAGGAAACTGAGGAGAGACCTCAGCGCAGTTACAACTCCCTCGTGAGGGAAAGAGGGGCAGGCACTGATCTCCTCTCTCTGGTGACCAGTGACAGGACCTGAGGGAACAGCATGAATGTCATGGGAGGTTTAGGATGGATATCAGGAACCCCCAGGGGGTGTTTGGGCACTGGAACAGGCTCCCCAAGGAAGTGGTCACAGCACCAAGCCTGATTGAGTTCATGGAGCATTTGGAAAACACTCTCACGCACATGGTGTGATTCTTGGAGTGTCCCATGATCCAGTTGAACTGGATCATCCTTGTGGATTTCTTACAACTCAGGATATTCTATTTTATTATTTTTTAAATTAATTTAAAATTTTGTTCTGAAAGCATGGACAAAGCACAAGGCAATAAAATACCCATCAGCATCTCCAGTTTGTTAATCAGCACTTCATTGTCCAGGTAGAGCACATATTAAGAGGCAAAGAAAACAAAAATATATAAATAGTTCTATTTCAGCAAAATCAGTATTAAGTCTGTAGTAATGCCATGAATGGACCACCTGCCTTTGACATTCCAATGTTAAATCATTCTATAGGATTTATGAACAAAAATAAATGTTCTGACTCTTCTATTCTTATTTTCAAAAGAGTAATGACACAGAAATAAAAATTTCATCAATAACTTTGTAACTGTCTAGTTTTCTGATATTTTGTTCAAAACACTCTATAACCTCTTACACAAAGTGTTTTTAAATTGTGGTTTAGAATTCTGTATTTTTGAATTGGAAAGCAGTCAATGCTAATTTTGGATGGACAGAACCAGAAATTGATGCTTTAAATACCATCCTCTTCTAAGTTCATTTTACTGCAAAAGGAATTAAATTGGCCTTTGGTAATGCTGATCAGATGGTTTCCATGACCTTTCAACATATCCTGTTTGGAATTAGGATGAAAAAAGAAAAATTCAAGAGTGTAATGAGAACTGGCATATTACAATGTTTAATAACTGAATAGAGACCAATGTAAAAAGTTTGATGATAATTAAATCCAAAGTTTTGTTCATTTGCCTGAGTTCAACTGATTTTTAAGTCAATGTTAAAAATTCTTTACAAAACATATTTCCCATTAGACCAAGAGAATTCATATGAAACATAATCATATTTATATCTTCGAAAAACATCACAGAATTAGACTTTGTAGTCAGAAATTTGTGCTTGTCATCTTCAGTTCTGGGAAATACCTGCTCCTTTCTTAATTACCAACATCAAAGAAACAAGTACTTGCATTTCCCAGGCCAATAAACAAACAATTATTATTTATTTAGATTGTTTAATTTACTGTTATGTAGTTGAAATGAGGCAAAATAGATATTTTATAATCAATGCACATAAAAACATAACGAAATACATGGCATAATACTAAAATGTAAATACTCATCTTTCTGGTTTTAAATAGATTGTTAGTTGCTCTTCTCAAACAAAAATTAATGACTTGATTAGATTAATTTAGAGAAAGTGAACTCATGTGAAAGGGACTCAAGTGCAGTTGAAATTAATGTTTTGTTTTACTTCATGAGTATTCAGAAACATTGATTGGCAGTGTTCAGTGAATTCTATTAATTAAAAAAATGCATATGGAGGATCCTTGGGGACCTTCCTAATGCAGACCGTCAGATGAGTTACTTCAAGATGAGCCATAGGAACTTGAAGCTTGAAAATCATAGCAACACTGGATCATGAAATGGCCTGCATTGGAAAGGACACTAAAGGTCACTTACATCCAACACTCCTGCAGGGACACCTTTCACTGGATCCGTTGTGAGAGACTGAAACGTTATGGTTAATGGTTTAAACATAGTTATGAAGGATATTTTCCTGTTATAGCAAAACTGTGCAAAGAAGCTGTGACAACCAAAGCCTACCTGTCCCTGAATACTCCTCCTTTGGACTGTGAGTTAAGTCGCCTAAGGGAACTTCAAATAAGATAAAAGTGACACTGTTTCCCAATTTTCTCAAGTCTAGGAAGAAGTGAATAAGGCTGAGGGTAAAGACTGTATCCACAAAGAAAGCCAAANGGCACTCCCACCTGGCCCAAATGTGTATTACTCCATTGAATCCATTGAATGTTTTGCAGAACCCTCACTACTGAGAAGATCAGAAGAAGAAGATCAAGAGGATGACCTTGGGATCCCTGGAGTGGTGATATTTTCCTCTTAATCTGTTTCTATGTTACTTTCTTTCTCTCTTCCCATCCCCTTTTCCTATTTCTTTCCTTTTTTCTCTCTTTCTCTACCTCACATTTACTGTTACATAAAATCCACACTATTGACTTTGGCATATGGTCTTGTTTGCACCTTAATTCAGGCAGAGGCATCTCTCTAACAATTTTAATAACCAGGTCTGAACATCAGGTTGCTCAAAGCCCCATCCAACCTGGCCTTCCACACTTCCAGGGATGGAGTATCCACAACTTTTCTGGGCAACCTCTTCCATTGATTCACTACCCTCACAATAAAGAATTCCTTCTTAATATCTAACCTAAACCTACCCTCTTTCAGTTTGAAGCCATTGCCTGTTTTCCTGACACTACATGCTCTTGTAAATAGTCTCTCTCTGTATTTCCTTTAGGCTCACTTCAGTAACTGGAAGGCCACAATTAGGTCACCCCAAAGCCTTCTCTTCTCCCAGCTGAATCCCAAACCCAATTCTCCCAGCCTTTCCTCATAGCAGAGGTGCTCCATCCCTCTAATCAACTGATCATGTCCAGTCTCTCATCAACCAGCACCCTCAAGTCCTTCTTGACAGGATGATCCTTTATTTGTTCAAATATTGTTTATTTGTTCAGCTCCCATTTGTGCTGACACCAGAACATCCTGACCTAAAAATCTATGAAGATTGCTAATGTTACACAGTAAGATATGAGGGAAGTGTATTATGACTGTGAATGTCAATATTGAAGTCAGTTAAGAAATAGAAGCCCCAGAAATCATATAAACCTAAGTACAAAACATTAGAAAACAAAAAGGACTAGAACAAGTTGATCTGTCACACTCTTGTGTGACACACAAATCAACACACAAGTTGATTTGTCACACTCTATCACACATGCTTTTCCCACTTCCCTGACAAAATGTTGTGGTTTAGGAATGGTGTTCCCCAGCTGAGTTCTCCCACCAAGACTCCAAACCACACTGGTGCTCACCCGGTTCTCCTTTTCCCCCTCTCCCCCCCCCTCCCCCCTTTTCCTTCCCCCAAGAGGACAACTGGAGGCTATTGTAGATCATGGGCTAAGAGAAGAAAAATTTACAAACAGCAATGAAATATGAAAATGAACAATAACAGCAACAATATTATAACAAAAGTGTAAAAAGGAGATTATTTACATGCAGATGCTCACTGAGCATGACCCAAAGCAATGTGACTGTAGCTGGTGGCACCCCACCCCAACAGCTCATCCTCCACATTCTACTGACCAGAAGCCATCCCCTTCTTCTCAGAAGCCAGAGCTCCTTCCCCCTCCCCACCCCCTAGCAAAGAGGAAAGTTAGTATCCAGTGACATCTTGGTCCTGGTCAGGTCCCCTTAGCCACAACCTCTCAGCTACTGCAAAAAATTAACCCTGTCCTTGGCTGAAACCAGCACACAAAATAATACTGAAATAAGGCTGTGAAACAGTCCAACAGGGAATTATCTGAGCCCGCTGTATGAAGTGTCTGATATGAAAAACCACAGTATTGGTCATTTTTGGAAGACTTTATGATGGAATCAGCTGAAGATCGCTAAAGATATATTTTAAGTGAAAGGAGGAACTGTAGGTATAAAATGTAAGGGTATATTGAAGGTATGTAAGAAACCTCTGAGAAGGTAGGACTTGCTACATTAACATAATCTCTTTGTGAAGACACAAATAATTTTAGCTCTAATAAAAAAGGCTCCTTGCCAGTATCAGGTGTGTTTTGATAACAAAAAAGGGAGTGCAGATACTTTTTTTTTACCTATCTTCACAGATCTCTTTGAATATCCATTTTTTATAACAAGTGTAGTAGCATTCCCCACAGTTAAATGAAAATGGATTTTTAACACCCAATAAAACTTTCTCCCACGAATAAATAAATACATTAATAAATAATTTAAAGATTTGATATTTCACATAGCATTCTTTCAAAATCTTGGCATCCTTAATTTTTGTTACACTTAGTTCCAACTGATAAAAGTAAGTGTGGGCCATAGTAATGGTTGGGATACCCTGAATATCTTATTATTAAAGAAATATTACATAAACAAGAAAACAAATTGAAGGACAGTATAGATATTTCTAGGATGTTTACCTGATATATACTGGAGGTAAATTTCCAAGCTTATCACTATACTGCCCTGACAAAAACAATATGAAATTTGCCCAGGATTGTTAGACTCTTTCCTCTATCAAAGTGGGTCAGAAAGGTGTCAGGCAAGAGATGCAACATCAGGAAACAAAAAAGAGAGGCAAAAGATAACTCTAGCACTCTAAATTTGCCATGATTTTTAGAAGCCTGCCCTGTTCCACTGCTGAAAGTTACAGCTATCAATGTTTTTTCTTAGTCACTCACATTAAAAGGATAAATCTTATGAAGTCTCCAAAGATGAAAACACTTCTGGCCTAATTTTCTAATGTGCTGAGACCCAGAGCTGCCTGTGAAATCAGTGCAGGTTTTGAGTGCTCAGATTTTTGAAAATAAGGCCACTTATTTTTAATTAAAAGACAGATAAAGGAAAGTGGAGAAAGAAGACATGTATAACTATGTCTAGGCAGTTGGAGTTTTTTGTCCTCTGCTTCTTACACTCTTCATAATTGTCATGCTGTTACCCTGTGCTCTCCTTGTCTGTTTCTTGTGTCCACCCAGTTTTACAGTTTTAGTTCATAACTTTTTGAGTCAAGATAAATATTTTAATGACAAGGGAATACAGGGCGTAGCACAAACAGGCTTTGAAGTCTTGCTAAACACTTTCATTAGTTCCATAACATTGATTAGTAACAGTAATAATCAGACAGAGATTTCATCACTTCAAAATCTGAAGTAATTTCCACAGGTACTGAGCAAAAATTAAAAGGTAATCTCCATAGATTTAAGAGACCAAAAATTTATCTGTGACAATACACAGCACAGACTGTCATCCAGTGATGTTTGTGTCCCAACAGTTGAACTGTATGACTTGGTAAAAGTCACTGTTGCTGGAAGGGAATTTTAAAAGCAGTAGACTTCACAGGTATGATTCTAGACTGTCTCTGTGTTTACATTCATCCTTTTTATTTATTACACAGATATTATTTATATATATGCATGTACATACTTGTTTTGTGAAAAAAAAAAAAGTTACATATAGTTTTCAAATTGCCTCTCTTGCTTTCATTGATTGCCTCTTGACACCATTGCATTTTATTATTCCTTAGATAGGTATGGCAAACATGGAAGTATTTTTATGTAATTTATCTTCTTTTTCACATTCACAGGCAGAATATCCTGTAAACAGAAAAACTGTGTTGTGAAATCCTTCCCTCAGGTTTTGGAACCTACTTTTTAAATTTTGTGTATTTGGCTTGCACATTTCTCATTCTGTATTTAAAGTCACTCACAATATATAGGGCCTTAGATCTTACTGCAATTTTTTTCTGTTTGTGAAGTTAATAAAAACTGTTGTGTTGACAGTTGTGTATCTGACACTACATTATAATTTACAATGAAGAAGTGTAGTTGTATACACTCGCAGAGTCTTTCCAGGTTAAACAGACTGAAAGGCCTGAAGTCATATAATTACAGTCAACAGATAATTCGAAAGTCATGAAAAATTTAGAAGGGAGAGAAATAAAAATGAAGTGAAAAAAAAAGGGGTTGAAAGCAGTCTAAGAAAAGCCTGAGGCATCTGAAGACAGTCATTACTGATGCAAGACAAGGGATATACTAAAGATAGGTAATGTCAAGAGGGAACTATAATGAGCCAGAGTTAAAGCATGGCTGCCTGCCTACTGACAGACAAATAAACTACTGTAGACCTGCTTAAGCCTTTTATTTTGCTGATCGTTATCTTTCACAGGAACAAAAGATTCCTCTTATATAAACAATTGATAAAGTGGGCTGTTCTTTGGAAAAATTCTCGAGCAACTGTCATTAGTTCTAAATGGTTCTTTTAGGAAATGAGAAGAAAAAGATAAGTTGAAGGGAAAATTCCCAATGCATAATGATTTATTAATAACCAAAGATATTTCTTCCATCTAGAATTATCAGCACAGGGAGTTAAAGCATATCAGTCAGCCTAAACATTCATTTTTAAATGAAGAACTCATGGATGAACAAGTAAGAGGAATTGTGTTAATTGTTCATTAGAATACTCCTAGTATGTCTTTTGATCCCAAACCCAGCTTAGAAAAAGTTATTGGCACTAGGAATGATCTAGAGATGGATAAGTAGTGGCACACATACAGTTGTGCTTTACTTGTATAAAACCATTTAAGTTTTTTTACACAGTCAAATTTTCAAGTGAGACCTGATGCAGACAGAAATAAGGTCATGACTGTAGGCAGCAGATGCAGTGTTTCTTCCCAGTGAGAATCTAAACAGTCAAGCCAAGGAGACAGCTCTTTCTCTCTCCTTATAACTGAGTTACCATCAGATTCCCTCCTATTATTCACAACTGGAGACTTCTAGAGAAAAGAGTAAGATACCTCAAAATTGGTGGACACTGATGGCAATACTAGCTATGCATTGGTTTTGTTTTGTTTTTATTTTTTTTGTTCATGCAAGAAATGTGAGTTGTTTTAACTTCATCCAATTATGTCAGAAGAAGGGGAGGAGAAATAGAAGTTGATTTTTAATTACAATATTTTATTATACAATTTGTTACCTCAACATAAAATTCAGAAATGTTTAATCAAATTCTTTCAAATAGTAATAACAACAACACGGGTGCTAGGATGAGGCATTGACCTTGTTTTTACATGGTGACTTCATTGTGCGTAGTTTGATCAGCATTGCTGAGAACACTTCTTGTGTCACTACCCATTCTTACTTTTAAAATAAAAACCCATAATCCTTCCACTTTAACCAACCAAAGCTCTTTCACTCCATTCTGTGCAATAACTGAAGCAGAATTTTTTTCTGTGATTTCAAAAGAAATTACATTTATCTGAGTATTCAGAGATTCAGTCTAATATTTGACTTCTTGCTCAAGTATTATTTTTCAGTTCCATTAAAGACACTATTTTCTTTTTTCCATTATCCCACTCATTATTACACCTTGGAAAAATATAGTGCTTATTTTTAAGCTGTTTCACTGTGGCTCTCTGAGAATCTCCTTGATACACAAAGCTGCAAATTGAGCTATAGAGCAGTGACTGGTGAATCTGTTCCTATAAATGCCGTGTCTTAATTTAATTTAAAAGATTTTTGAATAGAACAGCAACAGGTTCTGAAGGAGAAAGAAAGAGCATCATAGCAACATTAATAACATAAATTTAAAAAATTAACAATGTATGCATATCATTTTGGTATTCATCTGCACAAAAAGACATACACAATACATAAGATTAATAATTTTTCTATTTTTTAATATATAAAATCAATTACTGTGATTAACTTTCACATTTTCATAGATGAGAAAACAAACTAATTTATTATCTAGAACTAAAAAAGAATAATAATATTCATAATAGTCAGGAATGTAAGAGTCTGAATTTCTTTATTGCATATTCTAATTCTCACCTGATTAGTTTTGACCTCAAAATTCTCCCTGGTAGGTTCCTCTCAAGATAGATAGATAGATAGATAGATAGATAGATAGATAGATAGATAGATAGATAGATAGATAGGTAAGCAGGAGATTTTCTTAGCTACATAAACATGGACCTGGCATAATTTCAATGACATCAAGTATTTTTACCTCTCTTCAGCTGTTTCACGTTACAATAGGAATAAGAAGGATAGAATTCTGCTTAAAATTTCACATTCTCTATCTTGAATTTATTGCCTATAACTTTAAGTGTTTTATCGAAATGTGTAAGTTAGATGTCCAGTTGCTGCACACAGAACACAGAGAGAAAGATTTGGGTGACCTTCCAGGAGCTGAGTCATATTCAAGAGAACTTCTCTTTCTGTGTTGATTCCTGGGGAACCACAGGTCATCTCCTTAGATTAGGCATTTATGTCTGTTTCCAAGGTAAAATGACAGAAACACTAAAATGCCACTAAATTGAGACTATTTTTAGAACTGGCTGCCCATGACCAGCTAAAGAGGTAGCTGGAAACAGAAAGAAGCAGGCAGATATCCACGTTTTTAGGGCTACTAATCTATGTTTCCTGGAAGGGAAACACAGATCCTGTGTCATGTAAACTTCTTGATTTGCAGGTCAGACATATGCAAAAGCAGTAGTCCAGATATATTAAAACTTACATATATTACAATTACTGGGAAAGCTATTAATTGCTGTTTTAATTCTTGTTTGCTCTGACAGGCCAGTAAAGATGGCATTGACTGTGTTAAATCTACAAAAGGGTAGACTGCTGTTTTTTCAGCAGAAGAATGTAATTCAGAATGTAGCTTCTCCATATAAAGAATGGGCTTACATTCTTTTAAAAATATCTGTAGTGAATCGTACTACTTGAACAATTCCAGGCTGGTCTAGCCATCCTGCTGCTGAGAGTGCTTAACTAAAGTCAACAAAATGAACTGTCTTACTGATACTGTTTGTTGAAATATTAATTCGAATTTCAGAGGGAAAAATAAGATGATTTTTAGAAAGTAGCCCTGTTTTCTGTCAAAGTTTTCATGGTGCTATACTCCAAGTGCAAACTTGAGCATGTAGATATAAACAAAAAAAAAAGATAAAAACACAATCAAGCTGGAAATAAAATTTGAAATTTCTCAGGTTTTGTGTCTTAAGTATCATTGTTTAAACTGAAATTTCTTTTGAATATAGTTTTTCCTTTTTTTTAATTTTTTTTCAATTTTTAAATTTTTTTTTTATTTGCACATGTCTATTCTTAGACTCAAAAGAAGCCAAGTAGATACAAGTGTAACAAGAAGACTGATAATGTTAAACTTTGCTGTGCTCAGCTTGGATTATGGAACCAGTGGGCACTAAGTGCTTGGCAGGGAGGTGCTGTGCCATTCCCTGTATGTTTGCTGATAATCAAAGCTTTGTATGAAGTGAATGCCACTTCAGTTTTATGAGCTTTTTATGTGACATGGCATATTAAATCTGCCAAGCAGAGGGCCATCTGGAAATGGGTCATCAGAATGGATTCTGACACCCTCTGACAGGCAAGAGTGAAGGTGAAGAACAGAATGGGTGGTGGGGGGAACCACCCCACCCCCAAAATCCCTGGCCATAGACAAACAGAGATTAAGTAAAATGAATTCAGTATCACTCTGGGATATTACTTAATAAAAGAACATATTTACCTAACTGAATTTAAAAGCACATTTTAAAATGTACTTGTTTATGGTAAAGCTGTTCTTTTCCTTCCTTTTTTTCTTTCAGTTACAAAAGCACAAATCTTCCTGGGCATAACAGAAGTGTTACTCTTTTTTCCTCTTCTTTTTCTCCATCTAGGGAATGAAAATGCTTTTTAAAAGCTTCACAGCCTGATGTTCAACACACATTGTAGAAACCCTCTCAGGCAGACTTTTGATAAGGGTTCTGAAGCCATTAGGCTACTGTAGTTCAGCTGAGAAGATATTACTCAATCATATATCACTGCACAAGCAAACCTGTGCTCTAAATGTCATTCAGTTATTAAAATACCACAGGCCCCGAGAGTTTGACCAAAATGAAGACTTATGAAGAGTGGTTATTTTCCCTTTTTTCCTGGATTCTTAAGGCAAATTTATCACTTATACAGACATTCGTATCAAGAGTGGATTATAAATGAAAAGTCTTGCTGCAAGAACTGAAGGGTTAAAATACTCCTTCAGTTTTAAGTCTTTGAGAACTGAAAACATGCTTTGCACTTTGTATGACAGACAAATGTACATAGAACCTCATTGAAGACTGTCACAGTCTCAAAACCTGAACAAAACAGACCACATAGTGGTTTAATGTTACACCACAATTCTTCAAATAAATCAATTTAAGAAAACACTTCCACCACCTGTTTGTTGAACTGAAATCGCTCAGGTGGACATGATTATAGTTCCACTCTCGAGACTCAGTCTCAGGGACTATTATAAATCTCATTCTCTCTCTCTCTTTCTGCCTCTCATTTGTTTTTTTCCTGCTTATTTTTTGAACACTGGTTGGAAAACAAGCGCTTCTGAGCTCTAGAGATGCTTGAGTGAGTTTCAAGGTGGAAATGTTGGACAGTTGCAAGAGAATAAGTAAGGATTGCTGCTGATTGGCCTAGCAATAAATGGAAAAGAAGTATTTTTAATTCTCTGAAACTAGTTATTGTGGAAAGGAAAAGCTCTAGACCCAGTTCTTTTTTATTTTCCTATAAAAAAGCTGATATTTTAAAATGAAAATGATATCCCTAGGAAATCCAGGACATTTTTTTCTAATGCAATTCAGGCTTCTTCTTGAAGCTGTTGGTGTTGGTGTGATTTATGTGGTTATACTAGTGCTGAAAAGCAGAGAGAGTGTTATGTCATATGCTGGTAACTCTAGGAATGTTTTCCTTCATTCAATAGCATACTGAATGTATTTTATTGGTTTTCCCTACAGACTTTGTTGGATATTGTAACTAATAATTTAAATTTTTGAAAAACTGTTACTAAACTCATTCATCTTTAATAATGACTAAGGACAGGAGGAAGTAGAAATTTGTACTTCAGTCCTTCTATGCAGGCAGACTGTAAGGGCCAAATGTCAGAATAACTATATAAAATATTGAGGTGAAAAATCCTGGGAAAATAACTTATTCAGGCATTTTCCTCAGGTATCCTTGGAGAAATACTATTTTGAAGTACAAAAGAGCCATTGCTGAGAAGCTCCTTGGTAAGGGCAAGAAGACAGAAACTCCACTACACAGACAGAGCAGAATTCCAAAATAATTAACAGATCTATTCCTTTCTCTATTCCTTTAACTCAATCCAGCCCAACAGAACTGTTAGAATAGTTCATTAGGATATGAGAGACTGATGTAGATTTCATCTGTAGTTTAATTAATAAACTAATGGTTAATCCAGGGTGATCCAAATAATCTCTAAAGGGCCATTTGCTAATTTATTAATGAGTTTCTCTTTCTAAAATGTATTATTGATAAACATTTAATTGCTATATTCTCATAAAACTACAAGAGTTAGTAAATAATTTTTTTCTAAATAGGGAACAAGGGGACAGGAGGTGAAATCTCATGTGGGGTTCTTTTATTTTATACATCTCATCCTCCTCTATAGAACCGAAGATTAATGGATGACATGCTGCTATTTTCTACTTCGAAATACAGCAATATAGGATTTAATCTTTTTGTTGCCATGACACCGACCAAAAAATGGGTCAGATGTGGTGTTAAGGAAAAGATTTTAACTGAATTTTTTTAATATATCCATAAGGCCTCTTTTATGATGTGTGTACATTTTAGTTTATTTATAATATGTACATATAGATCTACATATCCTGTTCTATTTATTCTGTAAATATATTTTAATACAGACAACAAAACTAATCTTTCTTTTGTAGATGGTGAACCAAAAAACCAAATAATTAGCTCCTCAGGGTAGAGATGGAGAGATATTAGTGCAGAATATCAGCTCCTAGCTAGTGCCATGGTCTAGATGATCAGCAACCCATTAGTGTTCAGCCCAAGAGAACTTTTTCCATACTGACTGCAATTTTGGCATTTATTTGAGGAAAAGGGCTACCAGAGCATTAATGCTATGTTCCTTAAAAAGCAGATAACATGCAAGAAGCAAGATAAAAGGGCAGAGAGGCTTGGACAGAAGAAGATAGAGTTACATACTGAAAATTAATCTCTGGAATCTTTAAACTACGGATTGCAGTGAAGGAGAAGTCACTGAATGGATTTAAAAAGTGTACTGGATTATTCAGACTGATTTATGTAGGAAAACTCCTCCTGGTGAATAAAAACAATATACAATGAGTTTGAAGAGAGACACAATGGAGATAGATCCATCTGCAGTAGATATGGAGCCTGAAATAGCATAAAGAAATCAAAGGAGGGCAGAGAAAAAAACGAAGAACTTTCAGACAAACCATGTGTGCAAAGAGATGGGAGAAAGAGAGGAAAATCTGGATTTGGACCAATCAGCTGGAAGACCCTTAACAGCAAAAAGAAGGTATTCCAAACAAATGCTAATGAGGAAGATAAGTGCCCTAGTGTCTGATTTGTGAAATGCTGTATGGTTCTGTGTAGGTTCTCCTATACTTACATAGAAAATAAGCTTATTAATAAATTCCAGTGGCTTTGTTTAGAATTCCGTCATGTAATAGCTTGCTATATAATACACCAGGTAGAAAAAGAAAGAGCTGAAATCTGAGCCAAAGTTATGTTCTCTTAAGGAATAAAAGCAGAGATTGCTAGGCACTTCTAGATGCCTTTTCCTACACTGTTTATTTGATAGTGTAAAAGCATGGAGAGCCTGGACTCCATCTTAACTAAAATCAGTCCACTGCTAAGTTTTTGCTGGTAGGGTTTTTAATCTCTGTGCTAATGTAATAAAATAAAGAAGCTATAAATGGACTGATTAGCTTGCTTCTTTTCTGTGGAGCTTCATCCTAAAGAGATCTCTAGAATGTATTATTACTTACTAGAAACAAACTTTTAAACTTGCATAGGGAGCAGTTGAAATTAGAGTGTTAGAAGATGCTAAATGGAAACCAGGTAACAGTGAAAGAAAAGTAAGTTTCCACTCTCTATAGCATTCAATCTGAAGCAGCAAAGGAAAAATTACTGGTGCAAACTTGGTGAAAGAAAACTTCACTTCTGATAAAAATTCAACAGTGGAATTCCAAACTGCCACTTAAGACCTTCTATTAACTGAAAATTTTGTTTTGACTGGTCATTAAAGGGCAAGTAATATCCTTAATTTATGCGTATGTTTGCACTGATGATATGGCATTATGTCTTTGCATTTCTATTTATGTCGAAGGTAAATGTATTTTGACAACAGATATAATTTGTCTTAAATTAAGTGAGAAACTACGGCAGGCAAACTGGGATGATCTCTAATAAATGGTACCAATGTATTTTGTAAGCATTTAATTATGAGTTTTTGGTAAATAATCCTTTAACAAGGTCCAAATTTTGATTCATTAAACCCATATTTTGATTCTGCATTTATCAGAGTGCATAAAATTGTTGCCTTCAACACTGAGGTAAATAATGTGTTCACTGCTCAAATTTAATGCTCAAGATTGAAAGACATGAAAAATGGATAAAGTTTTCTTTCCCACATGAAGCGTGTAGGTGTGCAGGAAAGATGGGGAAGGTGAAGAGATTTGACAAAAGTTGGTAACATAAGTTGCTGGAGCCTGAAAATGAAGTAACTAATCTCTTGGTGACTTATGTGGGGTTTGTTATTCTGTCTTGCCTAGCAAGTCATAAAAAAATCATACCTTAACTATTCTAGCCAGCTGCCACATTTATAAGTAAGGTCTTATTTTACAAAACCACAGATGGGCAGGTATAGAGATACCTATTTCTGTAGAGCAGACAGTAAATATTTATTCACAGCTGGTGGGTCAATTCCAATTACCTGCAAAAAAAATCCACTTCAGGCATTTCTTTGGCCAAGGGAAAAAAAAAAAGCAAAAAAGAAAGAAAACATACCAAAGCAAAGAAAGAGCAAATGATATTGAGGAAAAATTAAAAAGAAAGAAGACATAAGTCTTAGTGCATTATGCCTCAGTCAGGCCTCATCCTGAAAAGTGTTTGGTGAGTTAATTGACGGCTATTTGGTTTAAAATTTACATTTCAATTACATTAATTCAAGTTGTGCAAATAGTCTATAAAGGCAAAAAAAAAAAAAAAAAAGAAAACTGAGTCAGTATTGCTTTTTCTAAGACCCTGAATTTTGTATTAAGTGATTAATAATTTTTTGCAAGGTCTTGCAAAATATAAGGCCATACATGCAATAATTACTAAAAATTATCATGCTTAACAATCCTGCATTTTTAGCACTAGAGGCCACTTAAACAGCAGTTAAGAGCAGGAAACTGTCAAAAGATATTTTTGTACATCTTGTATAGGGTATCAATATGCAAATGGAAAATGAGGAGGACTGGAAATGTCAGCCTGAGTGTTCCAAAAAAGTAATGTTTCTTGATTTTTGCTTCTGTACACTACTGACTGTAAAACATATTCCTGCTACCATTTCATTTTATCTTAAGACATTAAGATGTGGAGATTCTCCTGCCGTCCGTTGTGCAGACCATGGTGAGGCAGATGTCCCTTTGCAGCCCATGGGGGTCCATGGTGGAGCAGAGATCCACCTGCAGCCCATAGAGAAACCTAAATACTAGGATATTTAGTTTAAAAAATTGTGAATGTTTTTTGTGTGCTGAAGATGTTTTTCATATATTACAAATATTAGGTAAAATCAGATAGAATCCATAACATGGGTGTGAGATGCACATTTTCTTAAAAAGTGTTTATACTGCAAAATTGGACCCTTGTTTGCTGTAGCTGGCTTTCCTATTAAAACTATTTCAGAAATTGCTTCTGCACACAAGGCAGGAAGACCAATGCCATAAGGATATCTGTCCCTACTTTTGAATAAAATGGATTGTGACTTGCATTTTCTGCTTAACTCAGTGTTGTCAATATGTGTTAGCTTTGCTCCGAGCATACCTAGTGAATGGTGCCCATGAGGGAACACAGTGCTAACAATCCCTAAACCTTGAGTCTCTCACAGCTCTATGAAGAAGACAACAGTTGCATCAATTGGTACAGCATGATTTTTGCTGATGCAGAGCTTTGACACCTAACAAGATTGCTTCTTAGGAGCAGCTGACCTGCTCAGCGCCATGGGAGATTGTAGGTAACTCTGTTCTGCCCAGGGAACTTAGCTGCTGAGTTTGCATCTTAATCTGTGCATTTGTCTCTTCCACAGAGAGTCCTAACAAAGAACTAGTGGCATCTCTATGCAAAATTCCATACTGGGGAACAAACTCTTATTTTACCACAAGGAGTTTCAGAAAGCATTAGATATCTCAAGCCTGTGATAATTTACTATCCACAGCCATAACCAGATACCACTTTATCCCTGAGCTACTCCTAAAGTAATATATTTAAATTCCATTTACAAAGCCTTTATTAAAAATTAAGTGTTTAAACATTTCTTCTCAGCACTTCTAAATAAGTAGAAAGATACTAAATTCAGGGGGTCAATTATTAATATCAAATTCTTCATTCAGTTCATTCTGAGACCTGACTGAACAATTGTCCACAACAGTTTTGTTATTGCCTGAGTTCCTGTCCAAGATTTTGTTATTGTCTAAGTTGCAGGGGATGATGGATCTAAAATACAGCTTCTGAGTAGGGAAGGAAGTTAAAGAGAATTTTGCATGGTATACGAGTTATCCAGCTGGGTGATTTTTCAGTTTGCCTGATCTAATTACCTTTATTACCATCTCCTCTGCAAACAAAGTGTTCAGCTTGTCTTTTTGTGGATTAGAGAATGCAGGCATTTGATGACTCCACGGAATACCTTAATTTGAGGGTTTGAAATACGGAATCATGAATTTATTGACAGTCATGCAGACACCACAACTATGTGATTGTGGGTTTTGGAGTGATTAGTGTGGATTTGCTGCAACTTGCTTCTGAAGAGAAAGATGTGGGTGCATATTTACTTCAGTCTCTGTCTCGGTCTCTGTCTCAGTCTCTGTGTAGAACAGGACTTTTTTACCCTTTTTCCCTAGTGCATCATATCTCTGCTTGGTGAATCTAATTGTTTTTCCTATTTCAGAGGATTGGAGCTTTGCCAGTTTTGTAGGGTGTGCCTGAAGCTTTTTATAGACTTCTGCTTCCTGCTCCCTCTGCTTTCCTTGTGAGTCTTTTTCTATTGTCAGATTTTCTGT
The DNA here is from genome assembly GCA_013399835.1 of Leptocoma aspasia. Classification (NCBI taxonomy): domain Eukaryota; kingdom Metazoa; phylum Chordata; class Aves; order Passeriformes; family Nectariniidae; genus Leptocoma; species Leptocoma aspasia. The sequence continues at coordinate 1,285,606 of VXAX01003731.1, read as the reverse complement.
ATTTATGAAGTTTTTAAATTTAATTTTTGTCTTGTTTAAGCAGGAGATGAAAGGAACCGCTTCCTTCAGGTTGCTGCTTTGGCAGGCTTTCCAGGATAGGAGGGTGAATCTCCAGTCTTTCCTAGAGCAAGAGATAAAGACAAGCTCAAGGGCTTGCTCTGCTTATGTTACGGGAAAGTCACGGGTAATTAAAGAAAAGTTGAAGATGTATTAATGTGTGACAGAAAGAAATCAAAAAACACTTAAAGCAGTTTATAATAATGTTACTGTAATGAGATTATAGGTTTTTACACAGAACCTGACTTATGCCCTCCGTAAGAACAAGACAATCTTGAAGACTTGATAAGATGCCTTAGCAAGGGGAAGGCTGCTGAGGTTCCTAAGGATGCAAAGAAAGTGGTTCTTGGTGTTTTCCTTCTATAAATCCCTGCTGGTGTTTTCAGAAGGGCTGTGTTCTAACATGTATAATGTATCTCTTCCTAGGACCACTGCATGTGTTGATTACTATATAGAAGGAAAGGAAAGCTGAACAGACGAAAGGAAAAAAAATCAGAAACTATTTTTCTTTTCCTCCCAGGTATTCCAGACAAAAATAAGGGTTTAAGTGCATCCAGGTTCATCCAGAAGTTTCAACAGCTTCATATCTTAGCTGAATTTGTACTCAGGTTTCAATGTATGTAATAAAATCAACTTAATCTGAGGTCACCGGAGGTGTGAAGGAAGCTTCTCTCCAATTAAACTGCATTTTAACTTTATTTGACCAAGTCCATAGTTTGGAACTGATAAGTGAAAACTAAAATATAAGTGTTATTTTAAACCTTATGTACATGCTTAAAAATGGAAGCCTAGAGAACTTATATTGTGCTAGTTAAGATTTTTTTTTCTTTAATGTAGATAAGAAAAAAAATAAATATGAAGCTAAAGTATGTGTGCATAAAACCTTTTCAGCATGGAATGTGATTTAATAGGTTACTGCAAATGAAGGTATCAACTGATCAGAAATTAATATTATAAGAAGCTGCAAAAACGAGGGACTTCTGTATATTTTACAAACTAGGTTGTAGTTCCATGAGCTGTTAAGTTCATTTTAGAATGTATTCAGTCATGGTACCAGGCTATTTGATCAAAGCACTGATGCAAAAGCAAAATGGGTAAAAGCATTCTCTCAGTCAAAACTGATCTAAACTTTCTGAAGGGCTGACTTGTTCAACATGTTTTTCATTACGCACTTATCATTTATAACTAGAACCTGGCACGCCACAAGCCTTTTGAATCATAACTTCCTTGTCTTTTGTCAAAAGATCTAGTCCTCTAATGTCAACAAGAAGTTGCTGCCCTCATTTGGGAGAATATATCCCTTCTGTAAATTCATTCATTTAGGTTCAATTCTTTCTTTCTTTCTGTTGCAGTAAAGTTTTTCTTCCCCAAGCTGTCTTGATGCCTGTTGCCTCAGAGCTCAAGACATATGTGTCTTTATAACCAAAAGAGAAAATACTACTTTTGATTTCCCAGTATGAACAGATAGAATCAGCCAGAAGAGAAATTGTCCACTTAACAATTTGTGCACCCTTTTAATTCCAGCTAGATTCAAGTTCAATTTAGATCTCCTCAGGTACTGGAAGAAAACCTCATTAAAGAGAAAAACTTCTGAAAGTTCGAAGAATAAGATAATATATTATGTCACATTTATACTCTGTTATTAGAATACAGATATGCTGAATCTGGATTGGTACTGTGAACAGATTGGGAGCAGCCCTGACGAGAAGGACTTGGGGGTGCTGGTGGATGAGAGGCTGGACATGACCCGGCCATGAGCACTCACAGCCCAGAGAGGCAGCTGTGTGCTGGGCTGTATCAAAAGCAGCGTGGCCAGCAGGGGAGGGAGGGGATTCTGCCCCTCTGCTCTGCTCTGGTGAGACCCCACCTGCACTGCTGCATCCAGCTCTGGGGTCCTCAGCACAGGAAAGACATCAACTGCTTGGAGTGAATCCAGAGGAGGCCACCAAGTTGGTTAAAGAGAGGGAGCACCTCTCCTATGAGGAAAGGTTGGGAAAATTAGGATTGTGATTCTGCCTGGAGAAGGCTTTGAGGTGACTTAATTGCTCTCTTCCAGAAGAGAGTCTATATGAAAGATGGAGAGAGTCTATTTACAGGAATATGTCCCGTGACAGGAAAACAAGGAATAGCTTCAAGCTGAATAAGAGCAAGTTTAGATTAGTTATTAGGAAGAAATTCTTTATTGTGAGGGTGGTGAGGCACCAGAACAGGTTGCTCAGAGAATCTGTGGATGTCCCATCCCTAGAAGTGTTCAAGGCCATATTGGATGGGGCTCTGAGCAATCTGTTCTAGTGAAAAGTGTCCCTGCCCATTGCTAGTGAGTTGGAAGTAGATGAATACTAACGTCCCTTTTAACTCAGGCCATTCTATGATTCTATGTTTCTGTGTCATGTCTGCATTGCAAGAAGGATAACATACTAACCCTGCTAGTATGCAAACTGCCAGCCCTCTGACCTGAGACAGGAACAAAGACTTCGAAGAACAATTTACGTAACAAAAAAAAGGACATGTTAGGAGAAAAATTTAAAAATAATTGTATGGACCATATTTATACTGTAATTCATTTACTGAATAACTAGAAATATAGTATGAAATTCTTGTCTGATTTTTTGTATGCTCCATTTATCTAGTAACAGAGTGAACCTCGTCTTTGAATTCTGTTAAAGTTGCATCTTCACAAATTTATAATAAAACTTGCTTTTTGTCAATATCTTTGGTGGTGGTTCTTTAAGCTGTGTAACCACTGTCTTGTGACAGATACCAGGTGAAATATGCAGGGCATGTAGATGGCACCAGATAAGATTTGAGGAGCAACTGAATGGAGCTTGAATATTTTGAACAGTCCCAAAAGCTGAATTCCTCTGAATTTTTTCCCATAACTTTGGGTTGCCCCACACAGCTGTTTTATTTTCCAATGCACTTTTCTCACTGACATTGCATCTAGTACTGTGCCTTAGATTTGATGGCTATTCTAACCTATCTAGTGTATATATACCATCAAAGAATGAGCAGAGGAGGCCACGGCAAACAGAAAAGAAAACAGAAAAGAAAATAGAAAAGAAAACAGAAGTCCTCAGATACCTCAGTGGACTTAATGCATGCTTGCATTCAGCATGAGAAAAACACAAGAGCTAACGCAGATGATAGCAGGTGATGGGCAAATTTGACATGTTACTATGGGGTTTGACTTCAAACATGGTGCTCCCATGTCCCCAGGGATTTTTAATTCATTGCACATTTATATCTGCAAATATCTCCTTTTTTTTCTTTTATCCAGCAGATAAATTTCCTTTAGCATGTCTAAGTGAAGGGATATGGGGCTGCTCTCTTGTGCAGAGAAGAGGCCTATATGGCTTGAAAAGACCTGCAGGCAGTCCAGAAAGCAGTCAAAAATCAAGACTTGTGTAACGAGACTTGTGCAACCCCTGATTCCTCACAATTTTGCATGTTTGCTCCCCATGCTGCATGTGTCAGTGTATACACACTCCAGAGAAGTACACAGTTATCTCCCAGAAAAGGTAGAACCCAGATGACCCACCCTGACAAAATAGCCATAATGGACTGCATTCATTGACTCATGTGAATATGTTTTGAAAAGGAATTTCTCAACTATAGATCTATCTATGGAGATTTAATTCTCTCTTTTTAATTTTTTTTCTCAACTCAGAATTCTTAAGATAGCAGAACAATGTCTTTCAGGAAAATCATAAGGAAATGCAGCATATTCATGCAGCATGCTCATATATCAAAGAATTTTAAAATTTTTTTTGTGTGCTAATTAACAAATATGTTTTGTATGCCAGGTATAATTTAAACTACAGATAATAGGAGCTAAAAACCCAAACAAACCACCTGTCTGGCTGAAAGGATCTGGAGAAAGAAGTTTCATTCAAGTCTACCTTGCATATTATAAGATGGAAGAAAAACTGAATTTATTGAATTTATTTTATATATACATTTCTTCAGTAAGTTGTGCTGTTTGCTATTTTTTTATGAAGGATAATATAAATTTTTTCTATTAAAAAAGCTGTTCAAGTACAAATGGACAGCTACTTTTTGATATGTTTAATTGCCTTTTCCTTTAACTGAGTTTATAATTCTCAAGAACATTTAGTCAATTTTTTCATACATTTACATGTATGAAATATTTAATGTTTTCTTTAAAATAAAAGAATTTTAAAGCTACAATAATTTTTTTCTGGCTTATAAAAAATATCAGAGTTGATAGACAGTTGATTGCAATATGTCACTAAAACATAGAAACTTTAAATTCATATAATTTAAAATCATTTTACATTTAGTATATTAGCAATAACACATGAAAAAAAATTGATGTCCAGATAAAATTCACACATTATTATTAAACAAGAAAAGTATGTACAATTTAGAATAGGTCTACTTTTGTAGATGAATAGTGAATTTCCGTGGGAGGTAGATTGGTCATAATTGATAGGATGCATTTCTCTGTTTAAAGTGAATCCTGGCTATAAGGATTTTCAAAGTCATCTAAAAATCATATACAGAATTTCTACTTGTGTCACAAATGAGATTCATTTCTTGTTACCTATAAAACTCATTTAATTAGGGGAAAAAATTTGTTCTGGAGACCTAAGTGTTATGACTCACTTATTAAGTAATCCTACATGAACAAATTTTCAGTATCTCCTGAAGAAGAGGCTCTCCAGCAGACCTTTCTGCAGCTCCAGCTGTACTGAATTGCCAGGGCAGGTTTTATAGACACTACTGTCCTCTTTTGTTTTGTTTCTGCTGGGGTTTGTGGTTTGTTTTTGGTTTGGTTTTTTTTAACACTGCCTGCATATGTTAGCTGGAGAAATGTACAGTGAATAATTTGGATAATTTATATAAACTCAATTCACATCTATATAGAATAAGAATAAAGTGGATTAAAAAGACAGGCTACTTAGTCTGAGAGGGCCAAGGAAGCGTTCTTCCCAGCTGGAATTTGAAGATATGGTCATCATATTCTACCCACGTCATTGAATTTGTATGGAAATTGCCATGTTGCTCACCTGTGTTTAAAGTCACAGTTAAGTTATCCCCACTTCATGAACTCATCAGAAATTCCTATGCCTGTCAGTTTGAATGATACTATTTTCTATTAAAACTTCTCTGCTAGTCTCTAATCCGACATTATATTGTATTTAACTCTCTATATCTCTCTATTTGCTTTCACAGTAGTGATGTACTTTATTTCTTTACTGTATTCAGATTTTTATTTCTATCTGAAAAACAAAATTATTTTATGCCTTTTTTCTGATGTGACTCACTTGACTGATCCCAAATTTCTCATCAGCATACGCATTATCCTGGTGCACAGTGAAGTCTTCAATAAAGTATATATTTCTGGATTCTGCTAACAATTAACTGAGAAAAGTGTCGCAGTCGTGCTAGAGAGTGAGACAGAAACTCACCAGCCAACCGTGACAATATGAAGAGAGAAGTTTATTTTGAACGCAGACTTTTATAACACTGATAGTTGCCATTAGCTGATTGGTCTTATGGAAATTTATCTGACTCCATTGGTGGCTTCAGCTAACGTAATTCCAAGGACACAGTCTCTAAACTTAACTATTGTTTACATTTCTTCTTCAGAAACTCACTTATTATCTCTAAAATTTGTCTCTGGCTGTGTGAGCACAGCCACAGGAAAGCATCAGTTTCTTCCCCAACCTCTCAGTGTTTGTCTTTGCAGATATTGTTCCTTCCTTAATAACTGAAATAAATCTAGGGTATTCTAGTTACTACAGTCAATTTATATTACATGATTTAATCATGAGAAGAGAACGTGCATGGTGATTTACTTCTGTGTAACTCCACATATATCAAGTGGTGTCAGAAGGAAAGATTCCTTTTACTATTTTTCCTTCTTGTCTTTCTCATATTACCTCACAGACAGAGCTATAAAACAGTGCTGTTGGATGTAATCCCAATACGTGAGATTAGTGCCATAGTATAAGGGGAAAAAAAAAAAGCAAAGAAAGAGACCCCAAGCATTTAGACTTAATTTCTAAACAGCAGAGGGCTGAGTTGAAAACATAACTTCAAGATGATGTTTCATATAACAACGGACTGTCACAAAAATCAGGTTTTGCATGGAACTTTACATGCAAAGCTTAGACACAAACAGATTTGTCTTTGCAGAGCTCAGCTATTTCTAAGAAATATTAAAGTCAGCAGAATATAAGATAGACACCCCAAAGTATCTATTACTTATAACTTTCCATGGAAACGAAAATGTTTTGTTCAAAAGTTGCTAATGTCAATAAACATCAAACTGGACTTTAAATAAATTATTTACAACTTGCACCTAGAGAAATTAACAATACTATTTATTTATAGGACAATGATAGATAATAAAACAGTGCTAATTATGGTAGACTGTGCCCATTTTTATTGGGATTGAGTTAATTTTTATCATAGTTGCTAGTATGGGGCTGGGGTTTTGATTTGTGCTGGTATCAATATTATTAACACAGGGAAGTTTTAGTTATTGCTGAATAGGGCTTACACAGTCAAGGTCTTTTCCATACCCCACCCCAC
>VXAX01003731.1:1259489-1278933 GCA_013399835.1 Leptocoma aspasia | reverse complement strand
GAATTTCTTTTCCCAGTAGTTACACTGTTATGATACCTAGTCCTGAACATATTCCTCACACTAGCATGAATATTTATTAATAGTATTATATTTAATTGTACATAATATATATTATCTATTATGCATATTATATACTATTAGTATTATATTTTATTTATTATATTATATTTATTCTATTATATACGTTTTTTCATCCCTTTCTCATTACCTTATTATGCATTGATTTACTTGATATTATGTTGATGTCACATAATAAAATCTACAAAACTCACTGGACATTGCCCCATAATTATTTGATAAATACTTTCACTACAACTTACTCTACTGTTTAAATAACTATAATTTGATCTTCTATTTTAATATTAAGAGAAGCAATGTCAGTGGCTTTCAAGCAATATTCCTTAATGCTATCCTATACAGTCACACGTGAGACACAGACCTTCATGCAGGTAGACTTGTCACTGAGGAGCTTCGTGGAGCCCCACTGCATTCTGCATTCTGCATTCTGTCTGCTTTGTGGAAAACTTCACTGCTCCTTTTAGGACAAGATGTTCCCCAAAGGACTGTATTTCCCCTGATGGGAGCAGCTTCATATTGTGTATGAGTTAGGCAAGGTAAATAAGGCACCTTGAATTCAGCTCTGGCAGACAAGAACTTGTGCCATATAGCAGTCAGGCTAGCATTTAAAAATAGTATCAAGAATAATTTACATATTTTAATAAAATTCAAATTGAAAAGTGGTAGTAATAATCAAATCCCAAGGTTCCGTGATTGATGTGTGTCAGAAAGGGGAAGAAACTTTATTTTTCCAGAGGGAAAAAAAATACTAAAACCAAAAAATGGCCCAAAGAAATCTCTTGTTTTTCAATAAATTTAATCAGATTAAAATATAAGGCTTTACATAAATAAGCAACTAATATAAATAAATTAACAATATGTAAATGAAATTCTGGATTTCTCTTTATGTCTTTTGACAGTAGGCCTTAGGACAAATCCAAAGTCAGGCTTCTGGCTAGGTATCAAGAAACCTTAAATATTCCCCAATCCCACACCCCGGGGATAGCTGCAGTAACCGCAATTATCAATAATAACACAATTGGAGAGGCATTTGACAGGGAAGAGGACATTATTTTATCTTTTATCTAATTTTTTATAAGGCTTTTTTCACACTGTCTTAGCAACACAAAATACTTCATGCTGACTGAGGTTAGCTGCCAAAGAGAATATTAAGGGATAAATCATGTGCACTTTCTAAGACTGTATTTTACTTAACTGACTTTATCTGCATTATAATGGGAAAAAATTACACATAATTTGTTTTGAAAAATATTGGGAAATGGCAAAACAGTGAACAGAAAAGTACTAACACAAACAGAAATTTGCTCTTAGTATTATAGTAAGAAAAAGGAAGTTGGAAGATGATAATTTATTAAGATACAATTATTTAGAAAATAGTATTATTTAGAAAAACTACCACTGTACATAATACTAAGCAATAAAATTTTGGTCATAAAAGAAACAATGAGAAACAACACATGGCTTTATAAACTGGATTTCTGCATTTGAAAGAGATAATTTTTACTACAGATTCTGCACAGAATCAAGAATATCATATTTAGCTTCACAATTAAAATACGTAATAAAAATATTATTAACTCTAGGTGCATTTAGAGACAATTTTTAAAAATTAGCAAGGCTAAATTGTCTTCAGTGCCTCATGGAAGTCAATGCAGTAAGAGGGCAGAAGAATCAAAATTGCATGAGTAACAAACCCAGCATGCAGTGTCAAGTCATTACGAACACCATTGAGATCCCACTTGGTGGCATTGCTAAATCTAAAACTACATGGAATATATGAAATAATTGAGTCTTGGTTAGTTATCTACTTATAGCATAAGTTTTCTTCTGAAAACCTTTTTAAAAAGTGAAGGATCCATTTGGATAATTGCATATGTNTTTATTGGGATTGAGTTAATTTTTATCATAGTTGCTAGTATGGGGCTGGGGTTTTGATTTGTGCTGGTATCAATATTATTAACACAGGGAAGTTTTAGTTATTGCTGAATAGGGCTTACACAGTCAAGGTCTTTTCCATACCCCACCCCACTAGGAAGAAGACTGGGGATCTGCAGAGATCTGGGAAGTGACACAGCTGGGCCAGTTGACCCCAGATGACCAAAAGGATATGACATACTATAGGGCATCATGCTCAGCACATAAAGGTGGGGGAAGAAGAAGGGGACATTCAGAGCGATGGTGTTTTGTCTTCCCAAGTCACTGTTGATGTGTTATAAAACACATCAACATTATAAAACACAACACATTATAAAAACCTGCTTTCCTGGCGATGGCTGAACACCTGCCTGTCCATGGGAAGTGGTCAATTAATTCCTGGTTTAAATTTGCTTTTGTGCTCAGCTTTTGCTTTATCTATTATACTGTCTTTATATCAACACAAGTGTTTTCCCACTTTTACTCTTCCAAGTCTCTTCCCCATTCCAATGTGGTGGGAGGGTGTGAGAGGCTGTGAGCTTAGCTGCCAGCTGGGATTAAAAAACAACAAAAGTCTTGAACAAGTTTATAAGAAAGCCATTAGGTCAAACAGTGAGTCTAGTGATTACTTCACACTCAGTATATCTGTGAAAAAAATCTTGTGGGTTGATGGCTGTCCAGAAAATGATAAAAAAACTAGTGGAATTTCTTTTCCCANGATTAAAATATAAGGCTTTACATAAATAAGCAACTAATATAAATAAATTAACAATATGTAAATGAAATTCTGGATTTCTCTTTATGTCTTTTGACAGTAGGCCTTAGGACAAATCCAAAGTCAGGCTTCTGGCTAGGTATCAAGAAACCTTAAATATTCCCCAATCCCACACCCCGGGGATAGCTGCAGTAACCGCAATTATCAATAATAACACAATTGGAGAGGCATTTGACAGGGAAGAGGACATTATTTTATCTTTTATCTAATTTTTTATAAGGCTTTTTTCACACTGTCTTAGCAACACAAAATACTTCATGCTGACTGAGGTTAGCTGCCAAAGAGAATATTAAGGGATAAATCATGTGCACTTTCTAAGACTGTATTTTACTTAACTGACTTTATCTGCATTATAATGGGAAAAAATTACACATAATTTGTTTTGAAAAATATTGGGAAATGGCAAAACAGTGAACAGAAAAGTACTAACACAAACAGAAATTTGCTCTTAGTATTATAGTAAGAAAAAGGAAGTTGGAAGATGATAATTTATTAAGATACAATTATTTAGAAAATAGTATTATTTAGAAAAACTACCACTGTACATAATACTAAGCAATAAAATTTTGGTCATAAAAGAAACAATGAGAAACAACACATGGCTTTATAAACTGGATTTCTGCATTTGAAAGAGATAATTTTTACTACAGATTCTGCACAGAATCAAGAATATCATATTTAGCTTCACAATTAAAATACGTAATAAAAATATTATTAACTCTAGGTGCATTTAGAGACAATTTTTAAAAATTAGCAAGGCTAAATTGTCTTCAGTGCCTCATGGAAGTCAATGCAGTAAGAGGGCAGAAGAATCAAAATTGCATGAGTAACAAACCCAGCATGCAGTGTCAAGTCATTACGAACACCATTGAGATCCCACTTGGTGGCATTGCTAAATCTAAAACTACATGGAATATATGAAATAATTGAGTCTTGGTTAGTTATCTACTTATAGCATAAGTTTTCTTCTGAAAACCTTTTTAAAAAGTGANTCCCAAATAAAAAAAAAAAAAAAACAAACCCTAGAAACAGCTCTAAATGATGGTGGCATTTAAGACTCGAAGGAAGCAATTCTTAAACAAAACACAGAAAATAAATGTTCCTGATTTTAACTGGTACTAGCCTATTAAAATCCACTGGAATTGTTTTATGCATGTATGGCACAGAATAAGCATTGGAATAATATTAGATGGAGCTACATTTATATAAATATAAACCATAAGAAAATTCNAAAAAAAAAAAAACAAACCCTAGAAACAGCTCTAAATGATGGTGGCATTTAAGACTCGAAGGAAGCAATTCTTAAACAAAACACAGAAAATAAATGTTCCTGATTTTAACTGGTACTAGCCTATTAAAATCCACTGGAATTGTTTTATGCATGTATGGCACAGAATAAGCATTGGAATAATATTAGATGGAGCTACATTTATATAAATATAAACCATAAGAAAATTCCAAAACATAAACAAAAATGTTTCTAAAAATCTTCAGACTGTTTGAGGCCTTTTCTCTTACATAGGCTGAATAAATGAAAATATATTCTTTTGAGAAATGGAAGCTAGATATTTGAAATACTGTTGAAATACAATTCACCACTTAAAATCTTGACTCTGCCTTTTTCCCAAAGCAAATGGTGGACACATTGTGGGCTAACTGTGAAAGCTGGCAGCGAATTCTGTGAGATGGGTTAAAAGGGTAGGAGAGAAATTTTCCCTTCCTAGAAAGGAAGTGAAAGGGTATGAGTGAAATTTTCCCTTCCCTTCTTTCCTCTACATTTAGCCACATGTATTCTTAAAGTAAGGAGCTTTTTCTCCTGCTAAAGGAAGATTTTCTAGCTTTACAGTCTGCAGTCCAGACTTAGATTTCCTGGAAATTTTATTGAAGGAAGGTATAATATGCATAAATATGTCTAAAACACAAAAAGAATATTTTAAAAAATATTTGAATTTTCATTTTTTAAATAATGGAAGATTGGAAACAGTCTGTAAACAGTTCTTCATCCTTATAAGTCCTTTTCTTAGTTCAATAAGGACCCTTCCAGGCAGAATCACAGAATCAGCTAGGTTGGAAAACAACTTTGAGATCAAGTCCAACCTATGACCTAACACCACCTTGTCAACTAGACCATAGCACCAAGTGCCACATCCAGTCTTTCCTTAAATACATCCAGGGACGGTCACTCCACCACCTCCCTGGACAGCCCATTCCAAGGCCCAATATTCTTCTTAATAACTGAGGCTGTGATCCATCTGATAGACAGAGTGCAAATGGGAGACCCTCCAGACAGATTTTTACATTTAGTATCATCTGCCTGACCCTCTAGATCAGAGCCTTGTACCTATTCTGTTAGGGTATATCAGGGTCTGCAGTGGATTCTTTAATCTCCCTTACCAGGGACTCATTTCCCTTCCCCCCATCTATTAGGTGTCCGTGTCCTCCTCCTGCCTGATGGAAAGACGGCCAGGACTCCTCTGACTTCTGTGGAGCTTCTCTCAGGGTTGGAAGGGTGCAAGTCCACCAGTCTCTTTCTCTTTTGCTCTCTCTGATACTCTTTAGCCTTTCCGCTCCTTTCTTAAGCTCTGTGACCAGACAGAGAAGATCATTCACCAGCTCACACAGCACACAGGTGTCTCTTTCACTGTCCTCAAGTACTGACACCAAGCTCAGACATTCCCTGCAGCCACTCAGTGACAGACACCTGGGTCTTTCTGGGGGAGTCTGTCAGGGTTAGCACAGCCTCTCTAACAGCAGCAACAATGGTTTCTGGCTGCTTATAAACCATTGCTGGATCTAGTCAAGAGGAGAAAAAAACAAAACAGGACAAAACCCAACAAAAACACCACACCCACCTAACACAAAACCCACCACCAAGAGCCAGGAGAGTGCCTGCACCCTTCCTGCTCGCCCTACCCACAGGATCTGCCATACCACCACGCTCCTTAGAACAGTTTAAATCTCCTGCAGATCGTCCTGGTGCTGCCTATTGCTTGCCTGATGAGAAGGTGAGAGCTGCTTAGTCACCTCCTTTAAATCTTCTGCAAATGATTCTGGCACAGCCCCTTGCTTGCCTGACTGGTTGAAAAGAGAAAAAATATCTCTGTAACTCCCTTTGGTCCTTAGGAAGAAACCTAGCTGGCTTCTTCCTGCATCTCAGAGTTTTTTGGGCTTCCTGTGAGCTACAGACTCTCAATCCTGGCTGTGAATCCCTCTCTAATGACGTCCCAGAATTGGTGCAACTGGAAGCATTTCCCTGCTAAACAGACTCATTCACTCCCTGCCGACTCGACACAACCTGGCACCTGTTATGAGTGTTTACAAAATGATAAAATACTCAGGTGAGAAGTCATACAGTCCATCTCACCAAGACTGAAGATTTGCAAGTAGGAATCATCATCTCAGATGATAAATAAACTGATATTTTACACAATTAGTACAAAAGCCAGTAAAATAGGTGCCCATAAAATATTCTCAATATTTCTACTTTTCTAAATCAAGGTTTGATGTTCTTTTATATTGTTCAAAGAAAAGAATCCTTCAACCTGTATTATGCAGAACTGTAAATTCATGTCATTGAAATATCAAACTATTTAAAATGTGAGTGACTATGATAGTTTTTTTATTTATACTATCTCATGTTTTGCTATTGTTGGCAGTGCTTGTGAACTCTGGCAAAATCTTAACATTCCCCTGTAAAAAACTTTTCCATTTTCTGTAACTGTTTAGACAAGTTTGTTCTGAAAGTTATAGACTACTGTGCTTATTGCTAGTCAAGTTCATTCTGAAATCATGAGGTGGTGTAGATGGAAACCAGTGGAGAACTCATCCCACAGCTCTGAATATGCTGTATCACATCACTATATATTTTCTACATTTGGCAGTGAATCTACTCTGTGAAAAACCTTTGTAGCTGACTTGTGTTTCTGATTAAAATCTCCTCCTAAAAGATTTCATGTTCAAAGCATGAACAAGACAGAACTGTACCGCGTTTTCTCACACCAACCAGGCTTATTAAAAGAATGTGGGTTTTTTTTCCCTATCTGAAAGTATTTTTCTCTAATTATTACTCATTACTCTGCTGTTTAGGTAACAAAAACCACTGAACAGCGATCCACAAAGTTAAAGTAAATTTTGTGGTGACAAAATTTGGGAGCATTTTTTCAGCTGCTAATTTCTTCACAAGCAGAGAAACCCTTATTTCTTATTTACAGAAGCATTCATATTGTGGGAGTGTAAATGCTTTGTGGAATTCCTAGTAATAAGACCAAAATATTGTCCAAATAGGTAATTTTAAAGACACTCTTTTGTCAGTGAGGGTTGTGGCCAATACCTCCTGGCCAGTTACTGAAAGAAAAAGATAAATAACCAATGATGTATAACTTTGTATTTTCATTGTAGGATTCCTACTGGTATTTTAAAGAAATTGAAAAAAAAAATATTATTAGCAATTGTATGATTTTTAATAAAGTATATTAATAAAAAGTGTTTATTTCAGATTTTTTTCCCAAAAGCGTGTGACATGTAATCTTTTTTTTTCTACATTTTCCATATGTTTTATGCTTTTACTTAAAAATATTTTCAAAATGTTTGAAAATTTTATATTTAGCAGAATTTGGTGTTCACTTACAACACTAGTGTATTCACTAACACAAGATGTTCATTTAGAAATAAATAATGAAAAGAAAATGTCTGATTCAATTCACTAACATTTGACATTATCATTTCTCACAGGAAGTGACACCTTTTTTTTTTAGGTGATGAAAACAAAATGAGGTAGATCTTTGCAGCCACTGTTAGTATAAACAAAAGTAATAACAGTTTTTCTAGTACTGGCTTTCAAACAGGTACACTTTGTTTCCTTGCTAGTGCTCACTGTCTCCTAGGAGATGGATCACATCGTCAAAGGGTATGTGAAACTAAAAATCAAGACAAAATTTATTGACTGAATTGTTGTGGGGTTTTTTTATATCTCTCTTCCTCTCAAGCAAAGCAAGGAATCTGGATTATACGAGCAACATAGACATGGAAATAAAAAAAAAATTAGTCCAGTCATCTGTTTTGCATTTAACTGAATGAAAGAATATCAGGATAGCAGGAAGTTCAAGAGGAAGAAGGGGGAGAACATACAAAGAAACAAACAAAAAAGCCCACAAAAAACCAAACTACTTCATAAAGTAAAACCAATTAATAATTAAAGACAATATTTACCAAACCGCAGTTACTACCATGGGATAGGTGAATAAGACCATGAAGTAGTGCCACAGAAGCAGCAGGAATCTTGTGACCTCAGCACAGTCCTGTTGCTGCAGGTCTGTTCCACAGCATCAAACACCTGCACTTGCAACTGTGGCCCCTCTGTCCACCCACCTTTCCCCGGGCTAGAAAATCCTCAGGATGGCTTGTCAAAGGGCAGAGGACCTGGAAGACACTCGTAGAGAGGAGATGAAAAAAACAATGATTCTCAAGGCCAGCATCCCAAGAAAGCTGCTTGGAAAACATCAAAGAGAGCAGGATAGGTTATTTTATATTTTTTTGTTTTTACAGAAGTGAATGGACTCCAGAGCATTCTCACACCACGTTTCTGTTTGCAAATCAATGTTTTCCAGTGAAAAATGTCTTCATTTGGGGAATTCCTGGCTAGGATTATATAAGAAAAACAGACACTTTAAGTATTAGCTGCTCCACTTGCTTTCTGATAAAAAATATTTTGAGATGCCCATAGAATGAAGACAAGCAGTTATCAACTGCAATGATGTATTATTATTATTATTATTATTATTATTATAACTATGTCTTTGAAAAAAGTTTATGCAAAGAAATATGATTTTTCTCCTTTTTGCTCTGAAGTAATTTTTTGCTAAATATGTTTTTCCTCCTGAAGAACGATGTTTTGTAAAACGTGGTGTTTTTCCTCTGTGGTGGTTGTGTCGTGCCCTCTTTTCCTCTTCGACTCACACATGCACAAACAAAGCCATGTGCACATAAATGCTCATGTACACTCTTGAATGCTCTTCCAGAGGTTTAAATGACAGCCAGTCTTGTTCCAAAATCCACAATTTTATAAGAACAATACATTTTGTTTTTCCCCACAGCACTAAGTGACTCAGAGAGGGCTTGCTTCAACACAGCTGTCATTGCACTGCCTTGCATTTCTACCCACTTGCCTCGCTTGCAAAGAGGAGGGTGACGAGAACTCAGGAAAGATGACTGGGTGGTGGTGGTTGGTTTCTATTTGGAGGAAACTATTTGGAAAACTGTAGAGTTCTTTCATCTGTCAATGATATAACAGAGTCTGACATGCCTAGCAGTAGGCAGAAGCAGCTGTCAGTAGTAGTATAATTTATTAGAATCTCTTCTTGAATAAGAGGGCTGACAGACTAACATGGGAGCAAAGGGGAAATACGCCAAGTTATCGTCTTGCACCTCAGGCTCATACTGCCGATAGCCCACTGTGGAGTGTGCACAGCATTAAATATGTATTGATTAATTCTGTGGCACAGTCCAATGACTGCACTGATAAGGAAAACGGCATTGCTTCATCTTCCAGCTCAGAGTCCCATGCCCAACATGCTGACTTCCAGAATCCTCATCAGGAATAGCTAGAGTTGTCCACAAACAAGATGGCCTGGAAGAAGAAAAAAAATTTGTGCAGGTTGTATAAAAAATTGAGAATTAAAAAAGAAAAAATGCATGATGGATTAAAAAAAAGTATTTTAACAATCAGGAACTAGTAATTGTTACTTGATAATTATACAATGAAAAAATCAATTTGGTTGATGACATTGTGTTGTTGATGTTTAAGATGAGTGAGTATCATATATTAAAAAAGAATAAAAAGAATCAGTTGTCTGTGCTTATTAGATGAATATTAGTAAGTGGTAGTGAAAAAACAGAAAACACCTGCTTTTTTAGTTCTCACTACTGCTTTGGGAAGTGCTAGAAGGAAGGTGACTCATGTGCACTCCTCAGAGTGCCCCCAGACAGCACCACACATGGGGTCCAATTCAATATGGACTTGTGGCTGCTACTAAATACTGTTTTAAATGTCAACTTTACAATCACTTTTAAAAAGCCAACATTTCCTCACCTTAGTTCCTGCAACATATAAGTTGTCTCTGGCACTGGCTTTTTGAGGGGAGGTTTTTCAGGGATTTTTGTGGGGTTTTTTTCCCTTTTGTAGTTCATGAGCAAGAAGTTACTATAGTAATTCCATGGTAACAACTGGTAAATAAAAATAATGTCTTATTGGTGACTTCTGTGTTGTACTAAGGGACAATCAAAATACAAAATCCAGGCAGTTTTTAAGAACTTATACTTCTAAGTATCATGATAATGATTACAGGCAAGAGCTGCTTCACTACTTCAGGTTCATTATCTTTAAGAGTTTATTGTGAACCTTTTAGAAGTCTTTGCCATGCAACAGAGAAATAGAAACTGAATTAACAATTGCCTCAGCTTGATAATGAAGCCAAAGAACAATTCCTAATTCAATCTATTGTTAATTGATACTGTGCTATAAATGTTGGAGAGGAAGGTAGCAGTGATTTAAGGTAAGGCTTAAGTGGTAATGGTGTTGTTCAGATTTTCCATGATCCTACAAAAAGAATGAAGTCTTATTTTTTTTTTTTAAATTCTGTCTTTTTCATCCTCTCAGCTGGTGGAAATTCTGCATCTTTAATAAGAACTGCACAAATCATTATTTAATGCAGCTAAGATCTGAAAAATGTATTTCAGTGTACTGCATGCAAAGATTTTGCTGGACTTAATAGACAAGTAACTGCAACTTGCACGTGCTGGACTTGAAATAAAGAAATAAGCATATATATTAACATTTTGGCATTGGACTCAGTCTTCCCCTCTACTTTCTCCCAGTGATAGAAAAACAAAGGTACTGTTTAAACTTGTCAATTAAATACAATTATAAATCTGTTTATAATATAATTTTAATTTTAATTTCTTTTTTAAACAACAAAAATGTGAGTAATGTTGAATGTTTCACTTATATTTTAGACTTCAAATTTATGTAAACTTTGGAGATTACATTAAACTTTCCTGGGAGCATATTATTCCATAAGTAATAATTTTACTTTAATTTTGCAACTTCCTTTGGAGCAGTCTTTACTGGTGACCACCTTAATCCAGGGGAATTAGGTAGCAGGGAAGAATGCCAAAAGGAACAGGAGAGCCTACATCATCAACATGTGTCTTAAAGACTGGTGCTATCAGTGGAATTTTGGTTTTCTCAGTCATGGGGTGGTTTATAGGACACCAAGCCTGCTGGAGACAGATGGGTTTCACCTGTCTAAAAAGGGGAAAAGGACGCTAGCCCATGAGTTGGTAGGGCTGATTGAAAGAGCTTTTAACTAGGTTTAGAGCAGCATGAGGTTAAGACAAGGCTTGCTAGAGAGGAGCCTGGGGATGGCATGCTGGTGCTGGGAGGTGAAATAAACAACACAGCTGAAGTGCACCCACACCAATGAATGCAGCATGGCGAACAAACAGGAGGAGCTGGAAGCGATTGTGCAGCAAGAAAATGATGACTGAGTCACCATTACAGAAACTGGAGTGCTGCAATGAATGGCTCTGAGCTCTTCAGAAGGGACTGGTGAGGCAGCAGAGAGGGTGGAATGGCTCGGTACATTAGGGAGTGTTTCGACTGTACAGAGCTCCAGGACAATGATGATAAGGTTGAGTGCCTATGGATAAAAATCAGGGGAAAGCTTAACAAGGCCACCGTCGTGGTGGAAGTCTGTTGTAGACCACCCAACGAGGATGAGGAGGCAGATATATTCTAAGAGTAGCTGTCTGGCATTTAATTATTGCAAGCCCTTGTTCTTGTGGGAGACTTGCCAGATAGAGCTGGAAACTCAACACACTGCCGTGTGGATGAGGGAAAGGCTGTGAATGTAGTCTACCTGGACTTCAGCAAATCCTTTGATACCAACTCCCATAACATTCTTCTGGAAAAGCTGGCAGCCCATGGCTTAGACAGGTGCACTTTTCACTGGGTTAAGAGCTGGCTGGATGGCTGAGCCCAGAGGGTGGTGGTGAACTATGCCACATCCATCTGATGGCTGGTCAGTAGTGAGATTTCCTAGGGCTCAGCATTGGGGCTGGTGAAGGGTCTAGAGAGTAAGTCTTACGAGGAATGTCTGAGGGACCTAGGGTTGTTTAGCTTGGAGGAAAGGACGCTCAGGGCAAACCTTATTTCTTTCTACAACTACCTGGAAGGAAGTTACAGTAAGGTGGAGACTTATGTTATGCAGCCAGTGACAGGACAAGAGGAAATGGCCCCAAGCTGCACCAGGGGAGGTACAGGTTGGGCATCTGGAAGATTTCTTCCCTAAAAGGGTGGTTAAGCATTGGAACAGGCTGCCCAGGGAAATGTTGACTTCACAATCCCTGGAAGTGTTCAAGAAATGACTTGACATGGCATTTAGTGCTATTGACCAGTTGGTGTGGTACTGTTCGGTCAAAGGTTAGACTCAGTAATCTTAGATTATTTTGTGATTCAATAGGGCTGTGATCCAGCTTGCTGCTGAACCTTTCACCTGATCTGTTCTCTCAGTTCCTGTATTGAGAGAGTTACATAGGAAGTGCTCTAAATATGTGCAGGGTGCTGCAGAGACCAGAAGGTACACTTGCTGGCTACTGCAGGGACCAGGAGGTTTAATCAAGTGACTTCAGAGTCCATGGGATCTGAGGTTCACTATGTGTGGCCATAGGTCTGAGCCAGGTAATAGAAAGACTTATTACATGTGTACCTGCAATTGGGGGGCATGCAGATTGTATATATATATTTTTTTTTTTTATATATATATATGTGTGCGTGTGTGTGTGTGTGTGTGTGCACGTATGTATGTATGTATGTATGTTCTGCTAATGGCTTTTTATGCTGAGAGAAGGGAACAGGTGGGGTTGTTGGTGGTGTCTGCATTTGAGCAAGAAGTGTATTTTCAGTCTGTGTTGACCACTGCAGCCAAACAGGTGTATATGTATTGTGTATATGTGTGCCTGTTGGGAACACACACTCAGCTTCATTCCTAACTAGACCTGGGGACATGGAGCTGTGGTAGCCTTGCCTCTGTTGGTGTACAAGGTTCAGCAACTTCTAACAGTTAAGACCCATGGGACAAATGTGCAATTTAAATGTCATTACCTTCCTTCAAAGAAAAAGCAAAAGTATTTCTTGCAAATTGGTTTTACATGGATGCTGAGAAATGTTTGCTTAACCAGAAAATCTCTTTTGTAAATAATGACTTCAGAGACCTTGAGGCAATTTATAGCTGGCTGAAATGCACATAAAAACAGGGAGAGGGGTTTTACATTTAAAGCATGATGCTAACTCTCCAGGGACCCACTCTATAAAGGTATTTACCAATGAACTTTTCCTTAGGGATGTCAATGTAGACATCAGTTATTGGCGAAGACAGAGTGTATATGTTCTACCACTGATAAGCGTGATTCCTTAGGGTGAGTACGTATTTGTCTTGGGAAGATTCATTTTTGAAGACAGCATTTAAACAGTCAGCTAAAATGAGGTCTCATTGCAGCAGTGTCTACCTAGTGCCCAATTTAATTTCTCAGAGCTTCATATGGAGCTTACAATCAGCAGCTATTTGATCTGAGAGTTACAACTGGACTTTGTAAGAGGTTGCTCACCTGTTTGATCCATTTTCTGTCATCTTCATGATAACTAACTCTAATATAGTCTTCCTGGTAAGGTCTCCCTGTGCAGTTCAAGAATCTATGTATATGTAAACACTCCTTTTTTGTATATCCTTCCTGTTGTTTCCCTACCTCTGTAAATAATTCACACTCAAACTGCTCATTGTGTATAAAGAAAATTTAAGAGAAAGTTCCAAGCTGTCAGACATGCTTTGATGCTCAAGGGATTCCTTAATCGCCATCTGATGCCTCTGAGATACAGGCAAATAACCTACATCTCAAGTACAATACACCATCATTCCCAGTTGTATATATTATTTTATGAGCTTACACCAAGTGTGACAATTTCAGTGCATATAAAAAAGTCATGATTGAATAGCCCTTGAGACCCACCCTACATTTTCCTTTCATTAAATTATTGCAATGAGACTACACAGCTATATTCTCTTCAGTCTTTCCAAAAAAAGGATTTTTTAAGGATGATTTCAACCACAGAAAGTCTCTGCACAGCACTACTTTATTAGTTCACTAGCACACTTTTATCATCTTCCTCCTGAGACCAACTCTATTACAATTTCTCTTTGGAGAAACACAACCTTTCCTTACAATCCTAAGGTCACACAGCACAGCAGAGTGCTCAGCTGTTAGGTGATGTCTCTTTGAGATGAGTCAATACCTTGTTTATGAAATAACCTTACCTTTAGTGATTGGCTGGTTTGAAAGGGCTTCCTTTTCCAGTCAGTTCTGGGTGCATCCCTAAAAATGTAGGGAAGCTTGTAGACTTCTTCTCATACTTAGCAGATAAGGTGCAATTTGTTCCAGTAGGATAGGACCAGGGATTTCCAAACTGAAAGGAAGGGCTAAGTATCTGTAAGGGTGAGCACCTTTAAGTGACACGCCTTGTGTTCCCCCTCTCTGTCTGTCTCCCCACATAGCTGCTACCAGAGGTGGGATATATTTCCACTTGGTAGTCCTTTCATTGTTCCTTTCTGTGAGTGTTGTTACACCACTGTTGAGTTTTATTGCCTGTGTTCATAGGCTGTGCTGTCTTTGTTGTTAGCTCCAGACTTTTTGCAGTCTCTTGGCTGTCTAATACCTTTAGGCCATGTATATTTCTCCCTTGTTGCTTTTGATTAGCTAACTTTTACAGTTCTGTAGCTATTACTGTCAGTGCACTAAACTGAAGATGTCATTCTGATGGGGACAGAGAAGAAAAGAGAGGGAATTCTAAATTTTAAATCCTGGGAGATGTACCATAAAATTTGTGTTTAAGATTCAGAACATTTTTGACCTCTTAGTACCTTTTGAGGAATTGAAAACAAGCCCAGTCCTCCTTCTGCTACTACAGTATACTTATCTAGCAGTGAATGTCTGGAATTTCAACAAATTCTTTGATCCCCACTTTTCTTCCTTTTTTATTTCTCAGAATAAGAATATCTCATTTGGAATACAATATCTTCATCACCCCAAGATATTGTAATATTGGTGAATTCTTCCAGGTTGAAATTAACATTTTTACTACTTCTCTGTGCTTTTAAATTCAAGGTATTAGTTAATCTATTTGTTAGCTAGTTCTCAATCTTTTTCAGAGTATTTATCTTCCTAAATTTCTACCCTAAATCCGAGGGATTAATTTCAACTTTTTTTTCCTTCTAGAGGGTCTGAACTGGAGTTTGCAGCTCTTGATAAAATAATTCACTATCCTCTTCACTTTTGCAATCTAGAAACTGTATGTAAATTACAGTTTAGATAACTGGGTTTAAATACTGTGCTTGAAGTAATGCCAGTATTTTCTGTAATGAGTAATTCCAGATTTTCTACCCAACAGCTTCATGAGGTGAAGTGATACAGTTCTGTATTGATCCATGTGCACCATTTCCTCTTCTTTTGCACTGTTTCCTAAGTAATAATATGCAAGTTTGCTTCAATAGCCCCATGTATATATATATAAAAGAACCCTCATTTTAAAAGATCTCTCATTGATAATATATATGAGCAGCAATTTTATGCAGCTCTATTTTCTATTTTCACTTGACTGCTTTGATGATTTTTACATTTTTCAGATTGTTTGTAACAGTGCTAACAGAACACTTCAAGCTCCATGAAGAGTAAGCCTGAGGGCCTAGTGGCAGCAAGCTCGTGAAGTAAAATTAGCACACTGTGAAGTGCATGCTTGCCATCATTTAAAACTATGGTGAGCCATTAAAAGTCAATGTCAATACATAAGACATTTGTAAAGGCATCACTACGTTTTAGATCAAACCCAGTAAAATATTTCTGGCATAATTATACAGTCTTTTAATACTTGGAAATTCATTTCAAAATAAATTATTAGTAAATTTTAAAAATCATGCTTAAATCTAGATCAATTATCACTTAATTTGTGTTCTCTTTTCCCCCCAATTACTGTTTCTGTCCTTCACTAATATCTAAAATAAAATAAAATAAAATAATATTTTAATCAATGTAGTCAGACATTTTTTCATTGTTGCTTTACATAATTTTTCTATCAAAAATATATGCACTTTTATTCTTTCAGTGCATAACATATATAATCATTGTACTAATGTTGAGTCTTCAGCCAATTATATTTTTAATCTTTAATCCATTCAAACAGTATAATTTGTATATCAAATTGAGTCAAATTTTAAGCTATATGTTCATGGTTCATAAAAATTCATTACAAAGCATTTTTAGATCACCTAAGCTGATGTTCTATAAATCAAAGTCCCATTGACCTCCTATATACAAAGGTCCCTAACCTGTTCACATTTATCAAACACTTTAATTTATATTCCTTTTAGGAAAAAAAAGTATCAGCAGGATGCTGTAGATCAACCAAATGAAAGATCAAGGTTGCACAAATCGCCCAAAATCTTTCTGTGTTAGGGGTGTTTTTGTGAGATATGCCAAAATGAACACATTCTCTGTTGTAGAGAACTTCTTAATCACAACTAAAAGATCACTTCAAAACCATGAACTAACTGATTAATGTGAGCCTTAATATGTAAGCAAGACTAGGTTTCTGAGAAACTGGATTGTCTAGATAATATCATGTGTTAGATACCTCTGGCAAATATTTTCTCTCTGATTGTGACTAATATTTGATATTAAAGAGGATGGAGAAAACAACATTAAATAAGACCTATTTGACCAACTTTTCATCAAGAGAAAAAGTATTTCTTTTCTATTTTCTTCTCTATTTTCTCTTTCATCAAGAGAAAAAGTACTCTTCTCTATAGAAAAAGTATTCTTCTCTATTTTCTCTTTCATCAAGAGAAAAAGTACAGGCAAGTAGAGAGAGCTTTTAAACAGAAAATTTATTTACAACAAGAATATTTATGCAAATCAGTGAATATCTGATTCATCAGTACAAACATACACACTGAAGAAAAGAGGGTGATCACAACCAAGGACCCAAATCCTTTTGACCTTTAAATATTTTAATTCCCAAACTGCAATGAAGCTTACTTTTAAATAAATAAATTTAGTCTCCTTGGACAATATAATCTGAAAGTAAGACCAGTTCCAAGCACTCTATTTTATATCTAATTACCTCACAGCTAGGAAATTACAACTTATTTCAAGGTTGACTTTGTCTAATTTTAGTTTCCAGTCACTGGAACTTGTTACATGTTTGTCATCAGCTGTGAAGGACTTCTGTTCACTAACATTTTTTTGCTATGTGTTCCTTTGTTTAGGGATTGAATCATATCTTTAACTTCTGTTTGGTAAGGTGAAACATTTTTAGACATACAAGGTTTATTTTTCAGCCCAAGGACCCTATAAATCTGATATTCCATATTTCCTTTAAAGAATAGACATAAAAACTAGATACAGCATGGTATTTCCAAATAGTTAAATTGCTTTGGTACAAAATGACCAAAGTAGGAGCACATTTTACTCCTACTTTTCTGTATCCAGAAATCTCATTATTCCTCATAACATTAAAGTAGAAACTTCTGCTGAGATTGTGGGATCTCTTAGTCACTGCCTTCCATGACAGTCTTTCATGTTGTCCTTGTTTGATTTTCCTCAGTGGAAGAGTTTGTATTTAGTTCTTGATTATATCTTTTGTTAGAACATAATCAGTCCACTGCATCCGACAACCAGGATGGTCAGTCAAAAGGTACCACACAGACCTGATACAAAAGCATGAGTTTCTTGAATGATCATAAGCAAGTAGAAGATGGTGACTCCTGGAAAACCAGATCTTCCTTTCATATTCTCCACCATGGTAAATATATATATTTGAAATTCCATATGCAATACATGGAAAGAGCTGGGTCCATACTAAAGCAATAATGGGTCCAGTAAATTTATCAAGGAGCCTTGTAATCCTAGAATCACAAAACCACAGAATAGTTGAGGTTGGAAGGAATGTCTGGAGGTCATCCAGTCTAACCCTCCTGCAACAGGCTCACCTCGAGCTGGTTGCCCAGGATAACATGCAAATGGATTTTGAATATCTCCATAGAAATACACAATTTACAACCTCCCTTGGCAACTTGTTCCAGTGCTCAGTCACCCTCACAGTGAAAAAAGTGTTGCTTGATGTTCAGATAGGACTTTGCCCCTCTCACTAGGTGCTATTGAGAAAAGCCTGGCTCTGTCTTCTTTGCATCATTCCTTCAGGTATTTATATCCATTGGTAAAATTCCCACTGAGCTTTCTTTTCTCCAGGTTCAACACTCTCAGCTTTCTCAGTGTTTTGTCATAGAGACATGCTCAGTCCCTTCATCATTTTAGTGTTCCTTTGTTGAACTCTATTCAGTAAGGCTATATCTTTCTTGTGCTGTGGAATACAGAACTGGCCACAGCACTCCAGGTGTAGCCTCACCAGTTCTGAGTAGAATGGAAGGATCAGCTCCCTCAGCCTGCTAGTAAAACTCCTCTTAATGCATCCCAGGATAGTCTTTTTTTGCAACAGGAGCACATTGCTGGCTTGTGGATCGCTGGGTCCTTTGTCTGAAAAGGTGTTTCCAGACAGCTGGCTCCCAACACACATTGTGCCTGGGTTTCTTCCTCCGCAGGTGCAAGACTATGCAATTCTCCTTTGCTGAACTTCTTGAACTTCCTATCAGCCCATTTCTCCTGTCAAGGTCCCACCTCATAGCAGCACAGCCCTCTGGTGTGTCACCCATTCCTCTGTTTCATATTAATTAACTAATAGGAAACATCAAGGAGATGGCTGGTTTTAAATATCACATCTCTACAAGCTTTAGCTACCAAACTGGTAAGAAGCACCCTGTAAGGGAGAGTTCCACAGTTCTGTGAAAAACCTTTCTTGAAATTAGTTATCTGTGTCAGGGGATTTCTTAATTATTAAAAAAAAAGGTGGAGATATGTCACTTTCTCCCATGTTTTCTGAGCTCATGCTTAAGAGTTGCAAGAAAAGCCATTTACTTATGGAACTTAATAAATGAGAGGTGTAGAAAAAGGAAGAATTTTTCTTCCTTTTCCCCTCTGTGTACGACCTAAGCCAAAGCTGCCATGGACGGAAGTGTCCTTTCCTACTAAAGAGTAATCAAAGGGACTTCAGAAAGAAAAATATTAGGGACAAGGCCAAAGAGCAAGAAAGAAGCATTATTAGGGAAGGTGAAAGTGATACATATCTGCGAATTAATCTAATGACACACACAAAATTCTTCAGTATTAAATTTAGACCCTCTCTTACTGTTATTCCATGGTGTGAAAGCATAATGAAGCTCTGAATTTTAACTGGGCATAAATATGTTTGTATGGGGTTCTACTATCTCTGGTGGTTACTTTAAAGGAATGTCCAACTTAGATCCCATGAGGAAGCAAACTAAACATTACCATTTGCTCATATTTAGGGGGTACTAAACCATGGCTTCTAACAGGACAAGCATAATATAAAATATAGACACATCTTTTGCAATGTTTTATTGCTTCAGCTGTAATTTAACAACACTGACTGTAACTTACAGCTTCCCTATTCTTTCCTCATGACTTGTCTTAAAGTTGGGAATGATCTTTTTTTTTTTT
>VXAX01003731.1:1245761-1259409 GCA_013399835.1 Leptocoma aspasia | reverse complement strand
GACTTTTTTTAAAGTTGGGAATGAATTTTTTTTTTTTTTTTTTAGTCAAGGATAATTCTCAGCTACTACTTGATTTTCAAAACCAAAAGGGATAGCTAGGAGAAATGCATCAACTTGCGAATTGGTGTCTACCCAAACCCTAAATATTCTGATGTCAATGAAACTATTAAATAGTTTCCCTTCTGGAAATTGCTGCAGTGAAAAGCAAAGCTCCTGGTACATTTATGTATAATAAGGGAGCAGAACACCAACACTGACATTTTGCAATTAAAACAATAAGCCACAGTGACCCTTCGTCTTAGTCACTAATTTATTTTTCAACCTGGTTGAATTTAAAATGAGGGAAGCATGTGAAAATGAGGCAGGATGGAACTGCTTTTGAAGATACTTTGTATTGATCTGTTCATCAGAGATCTGAAAATCTGTAGATCCTGAGAGAGTTACTCTTTTCTGTCTTAAAGAAAATGTGGCAGTGACTGCAAAATATAGATATTTTGCACTGACATTTAAAGTATTATGTAGTCTAACTGACATTTTTGGCTAAGTATATATATAAATTAATTAATTAAATTACATGAGTAGTTGAAGAGTGATTTTGAGTGAAAAAACACAATTGACAGCTTGTGGGGGAAATCGTGAGGTCCAGTCAAAGTTAGTAATACTTGGTAACAAATATCAAATGAAATTGAATAGAGATTTAAATAAAGTCTAGGTATACAAATATTTTTGTACAGATATAGGTGTTCTGATCTGTGCTAAAAAAACAATAAATGGTAAACATTACATGTTACGTTACATGAAATTACATGAAATATGAAAAATAGTTCTTTGCTAACAAACAACATACCGTGAAACAGATGCAAACACAAAGAAAATATTGTTCTTCACAGTATAAACATGAACTTCATTCCTTAATAAATAGCTCTAGGTCTTTACCACCATGACTCCACTTAATTACTCTCAATCTGGACTAACTATAACTGAAATAAGATTCAAGTTTAAAAGAATTTTTTTTAATATTTCATGAAATATTAGTATACCTGATTAAGGTAATAGAAACTAGTTCTTGTTTTAATATAATTTAACAGAGAAAGTATTTTTTACTTGCTGTCTCTGAAAAGCCAAGCATTTCATATGACCAGTTCAGTGTTTTCTGTTTGTCTATTTGTTAATAATATTGACATTGATATTAATCTGGCAGCAAACTACCTTTCTGCAACAGCAGAACTAGTTCTGAAACAGCAACTAATGTCATTATTGTCCTGGAAAACTTAAAGATTAAAGATGATTTAAGAAAAAAAGAAATTAGAAAACAGAAATGTAGCATAACTTTGAGAACAAGTATGACAACAATTATAGTTTTTTTCCTGTACCTTCATCTCACATTTTTCTGTTCTTGTTAATTTCTTTGTTTACAAGGCCATACACACAGAGTTACTCTCGTAAATCTGCCTCCAATGCTTGATTTTTATTTACTGAGTAGACATAGATGCTATTTACTTCAGTGTTGCTATTCAACATTTCTGAAATTACATTCTTGTTAAATTACTGGGAATTGTACAAGCGTGGCCTTAATGGATACATCTTCTCTATTAAGACATGTCAGGAGCAGCCAAAATGGCTGATAGTTTGGAAAGCGTATATGTAGTGAAACAAGTTAAATGAAAGAAAACACAAAGCAGAAACCCTGAGTCAGTGCATCCAAATAACAAATGGCAGAGAGAAGCTCAGATGAGGGAATGTGAGCGTGACAATCAAGGTCATCGAGAGACATGTGGTGCACCCTGCAGGTAAGTATGAGTTAGACAAAGAAGGTGAAAATCATGTGAATAACATCCACTAAAGACAGGTGACTAGGATATCACCTACCTCCACTTTAACATGACACCTAAAGCCCTAAGCTGCTATAACACAAAATACGTACAATGAGTTTTACATGTAGTGGAGAAGGAATATGGAAGTCCTCTGGGTTGCTGGTATGTACGTAGAGGTCAGAAGTAAGAATTGAAATACGAGGTTTTTTTCTCTTGGCTTAGAGATGTAGGCAGGACAGAGGATGCTACCAGAGGTGTGGAAAGACTGGAAGAAACAGCAGTCTGGTTTATTTTTTCACAAGCTTCTGTTACTTTGCCAATACCATATTAGTTCTATCAAGTTTCTGTTCCTTCCAGAGTTGATTTCAACTCTTTTACCCAGTCAAATAAGAATATTTTAAATTTTTTTCCTTCCTCTAAGCTATTTTTCATTAGTACTTCTGAAAACAGGTTTTCCAAATTGCAAAGATAAATGGAATTCTTTCACAATGTAGCCCTGGATTGATTTGTCTTAAATTTTAAAAATAAAAGTTTAGGAAACACTAACTGAAAATGAAACCATTGAAAGAGTATGAAAAATTATCTTAAGGGACATGTAGACAGATGTGTGATTATTTCACTTATTTGTAAAATACTTTTTTATAAGCCAAATGCCAGCCCTTATTAGTTGTAATTTCTTTGCATCAAAAATAGAATTTTGCTTGTTTGTTTTTGTTGGCAAAGTTTGGGGTTTTGTTTATAATTTTTCAATTTATGTTGGAATGAATCTGTGAGCTAGAGAACAGAAAATACATGTGGGATACTTCTTTAATTTTTTAACTAGAGGCTTCTTGCAAAATAGTCTGAATACGTGTAGTTACAGTAGCTCTACAAGGGCTTATCCCTCAACTGGGATTTGAAAGCCGATGACTTGGAAGGCACCTTTCAAGGTCATCTAGTCCCACACCTCTGCAATGAACAGGTGAGTTTGTTTATGCTAATACCTCCTCACCCACCTTGTTAGGAGAAAACAACAAGTAATCTAATACTAAGCCTTTGACATAATTATTGAAATATATTTAAAATATATTATATTATTTCCATAAATTTAAATTTTTATTTATATTTTTAGTAAATAAGTAAATCCAAATCAATTTGCAAGAATCACTACTTACCTTCAATTATTTCTTTTTCAGTCATTTTCCCTCTTATATTACCCTTTCTTTGTGTTTCTCACTGTTCATCTCTCTGCCATGCAGGTGTGTTGATTGTACTGCATAACAGTACAGTTACTGAAGAATTTTCCTTTGATCCTCTTAATACAGTGAAAAAATGTACATTCTTTCCAAGCAGCATAATTGCCTTTTTTTTTTTTCTCAGCTCAGTATGAGAAGTAAAGCTCCTGTAGTTTGAGCAGTTGGCAAAATAAAGATGAAAAGTCTATGCATCTTTTTCATTTTTCATCACAATACGAGTAATATTAGCTGAGGAGATCATATAAGAAGCCCTGCAACTGCCGAGTAAACTAGAGCCCTCTTAAACAGCATATCCCAGTGGAAACAGAATGTGCCAATTAAATGATCATCCCAATTACAAGAGGCTCATGGGGATACATT
Organism: Leptocoma aspasia; assembly: GCA_013399835.1. Taxonomy (NCBI): domain Eukaryota; kingdom Metazoa; phylum Chordata; class Aves; order Passeriformes; family Nectariniidae; genus Leptocoma; species Leptocoma aspasia. The sequence goes on along the minus strand of VXAX01003731.1, from coordinate 1,256,000 downwards.
GTGNACTGGGATTTGAAAGCCGATGACTTGGAAGGCACCTTTCAAGGTCATCTAGTCCCACACCTCTGCAATGAACAGGTGAGTTTGTTTATGCTAATACCTCCTCACCCACCTTGTTAGGAGAAAACAACAAGTAATCTAATACTAAGCCTTTGACATAATTANTGTTTCATGGATTGATTAAAACAAGAACAGTATCAGCTCCCCATCTTGATTACCTAATAGAGATGATTTATTTTGTATCCATACAGGGATTCTTTCCTGTATCTGTGACAAAAACAGTGGAACTGTTTGTACAGTATGTGCCAAAATAAAAAATAACATTTGTATTCCTATGTGACTCAGCTGAATTGTTTATGGTTTGATGATGAAAACTCCATTGCCTGAGTAATGTGTTTTACTATCAGGGAAAGAATTAGATATTGAGCTATTGAGCTCTGTCTTCATCCCAGAGGAATCAACTGGAAGTATTGACTCTTGAACTGAGAGCAAAGCTCAACACATGTTTTAAACACAGAAGGTGAAATCAATGAGCTGAAATCATCACACTTCAGTGGAAACAGAATTTTATTCAAAAAAAAAAAAAAAAAAAAAAAAAACTTCACCTAAAACCAATCCATCTGTCCTCAAGTCAGACAGTTGCTTTTGGAGAAACTTGGAAGAACTGCACACTCTTAGGGAAAAAGTAATTTTTTCACTGTTAAAAAAAGTGGTAAAGAAGAGGATATTCACACAAATATAATGCTGGTTTACTGGATTTTACCTTTTAAAAACCCAAAGAGTTCCACCCCACCAAAAAAAACCCCAAAAAACCAAAACAAAAAACCCCTCACAACACAGATACTTTCATGTGTTTTCACTATTAGGATAATTCAAAGAGCAAATTTTGTCACAGAACAAGCAAGTGTGGTTGAAGCAAACTAGTTATGTTCTTGAGTGCTTCTGGTGGTATGTCACTGACTTTTTAAAATTGGCTGGATCGAGCCAAAGAGTGAAGTTATTTTTATCACTCATTTCAGGTGTTTCATTAGATTGTGATGAAGGATATCTGAAAGAAATCCTTGGTTCTTGTAGAGTCAGTAGGTGACTCCAAGCAGCTAAATTAGATGTCTTATATTTCAGGATGTGATTGTCTTGCTGAGAAGCAACAGGGAGGTATGCATCTGTATTTTTTACTGATTGTATACTAGATACAGCATTCCAGAAACTTAAATCTATACATCAGGAGAAACTTCAAAATAAAACCAGTCTGGTATTGGTCTCATTTCTCTACCTTCAAAATTAGTCAAGAGCCATTCAGAATTTTCTATACTCACAACTTGACATTTTTATTTTGTTTTAATGGAATACATAATTTCAATTTCAGGCAGTTTTTATTTTAAATGACCTTTAATCTGGTCTTTAAGACCCTTATTAAATCGTACCATTAATTCCAAGATCTTCAAGCTTTAGAGTAAGAACATATTTTATTAGGTTAAACATGGGTCTTGGACCTTAAACTTACATTCAGATTTGAATCAATTATGTCAATGTGTACATGTGAGCATCTACACTCATTTTGGTCGTAACTTTCAGATGACTGTACATAAAAAACTTTAAAAAGATAAGTATCAACAGTAAATACAAACCAGTATAAATAAAACAGAACAGACCACTAATACTTAAAGAAAAAATATTTCCAGTGCCATTTTAAATGAGGAAAACTCAGTAAATTGTTGCAATAAGGTAGAAGTGATGCATTGAAGGAGAGGTTTTACAAAGGACAGGTTCTTGTGCTGACATGGCTGAGAATGTGCAGGCTGAATATGCAGTGAGCATGTAGACAAAAGAAAGACAGATGAAATTTTGGGATTAAATTCTGCCTACAGAAGTGTCTTTTCATTAATACAGGACTAGCATTCTATCCAAACTCTGCAAAACCAGAGCTCCCATTACCCATCCTCACACATTCACTTACAGGTAAGGTCTTTCACTGCCACTTACCTTTACCCCTCCTACATATAGCTATAATAGATTGGCAGGAACACTTTATCATTCTCCTCTTTCTGGATCATCATTAAAGGCTGCTGTACCTCCTTGCCTAGCTTTCTATCTTTTCCTTGGCTTTTTAAAAGTAATTTCCTTTAGGAGACCCTCCTGTTACGAGTAGGAATCCAAGAATAACTGCTCTTACGTTTAGCCATCAGCAATTTAATGCTCCTTCCCAGACCCAGGGGTAACAACCTGTTTCTTTTATCTTTTGTATTTTATCTTTCTGTACAACCACTGCTTCTAGGGCCATTTTTCTAACATTGCTGCTTATCCTTGTATAGCCTTCTTCAGAATGTAGTATGTTATCAGTTAAATACAGCTCCTGAAATTTCATTTTCTTTTCAGGTGTCAAAATCTAGTTAAGTAGTCCATTACAAGGGTTTCACCCCCCACGGTAAGTTTCTTGGCTTTCATGACTCTTGAGGGGGAAATATCCAGTGTGATCAATGAAGAATTAAAGGTGCTGCTGCTATCGCTGTTAATGGGAATAGTAAGATGCTTTCCCACACTTCACATTGTCAGTTCACCCTTTGATGTCTAGGACATGCTTCAGGGTAAAATCTAAGTTGTAAAGCATTATAATTGACAATAACATTTGAAATAAATACATTTATGTTTTCTTAAATTCAGCTTACAGTGACTGATTTCTTTAGATACACAAGAAAGCTGCAAAAAAAAATGTTATTAGAAGGTTACCAGAGACAAACTTTCCAATATCTACTTCTAATAAAATGCAATTTCTAGGAGTATCTAATGGCTTCCAAATTCCTAAGTCAGTATGCCTGCTGCAAACTTTTCTAAAGATAATTATATTTTTGTATATATAGATCCAGCATACTAAATATGCACAGATGTAATTGATTACTCAATATTTCACAGAATCCATTCTTTTTTCTTTACAATTTTCAATTGTAAGCATTTCTGTTTCAGAAAGGAATAACATTGCCTTCTGTTCCTTAGAAGCTAGAGTCTACAAAAATTAGCTCCCTTGCTTAAAGACTAGTGCTAGTAACACCAGGGTCATGGGTTTGATCCCCATATGGGCCATTTACTGAAGAGTTTGACTGGATGATCCTTGTGGGTCTCTTGCAACTCATGATTTTCTCTGATTCTGTGAAAATAGATTAAAAGAAAATATTTTAAAGTATTGAATAGAGACACATGTGTTTTATTTTTCTGAAAAGAAACACAACTGGAAAAAGCAGTTCTAACACAACTGGAAAAGTAGTCATACTTTTAGAGTATGACTGCAGAAGGTGTGACATCCAGCTCCAGAAATGCTCTCATACATGTGCTTGATATTAAGCATATGATTTCTCAGATTCTCAAAATTAGACTCTTGTTAAAAGTTATTGTGGCTCAAGCTCTGCTAAATTATCAGCAAATTATTAGCAATATATCTGTTGGCTCTCTATATGCCCACTTCTCTAATAGCATTCAGTGCCAGCAGATATGTACGGTATTGCTAGATATGTAAGTGGTACTTTTCAATTCAAAATGCAGATAGCAACTCCTGACTATAAGGCAGAAAACTGTAAAACTTTTGGAGAATTTATAAGCGAATGTACCATCATTTTACATACTTAGGTGGCAAAAATACATACATTATTACATTAAAAGTTCTTACTGGGAACAAAAGCCTATAGCACTTTTATTTTGGAAATTGTTTACCTTATATTCTCTGACTTGATATTTCCTTACTACAGTAACAACTGTTCAAATCCATGACATTTCTGTAAAGAAAAAGAAAGGAAAAAATATAAAATCATTTAAAAACACTGTCTACACTTTTTTCTGTACAGCAATTTGCTTTTTAGCTAGAGGTAGATGAAAACCTCATGGAAATTGTTTACTTGTGAGAGAAATTTGGGGCTTAATGTTGTGGTGTAGGAATAGTACTCCCAAATTAGTTCTTCTACCAAGACCTTCCAAGTTACACTGCTGATCACTCACTCATCACCCACCCCACCCTGCTTCTTCCTCCCCCTCCACCAGTAGCCAGAGAGGAGAATTGGAGTCCCAAAAGGCAAAGATCATGGGTTGAGATAAGAACAATTTCATGGAAACGGCAATGAGACAAGAAAATGAGCAGTGAAAACCATATTAATAGCAAAAATACAAAAAAAATAGGGAATTACTCACATGCAAAAATGCTCACTGCAGAGCCCAAGATAATGAACAATGGGCAATGGGTTCCCCACCCCGCCACATTTTGTTCCACAAGAAAGGGTTCCCATCCTTCCCAGAAGTCCCTCCCATAACCCAGCAATGAGGTAACATGGTCTCAAATAACACAGTATATTGGCCATGTCCTCTCCTGCTCCTCTGGGCCAGAACCAGGACACTTAACATCAGTAATTTGGTGGCAGGATAAATCAGAAGTATCTCTACTGAAATCTCTGCAATTACATCTCCTCTGTACTGTGGAAGTGATGGGAAAGCAAGGTTATCCCTACAGAGAGCACAGAACCAGCACCAAGAACGCAATGCAGAAACACCTAATGGATGAGACATGTCATGAACACAGCTTGGCAAACTTCAATAATAGGGCTTGTATAGAACTTGTTCGCATGTCTGGAGGCAATTCTTTGTATATAGTGACTTCTAATCAAAGACAATATGAAACGTAAATCAAATGGCTTTTGATTTTCTAATCTTTTTAGTACAAAATTAAGAAAATATGTTCAAATGTATTCCATTTTTATATTTTTTAATATACTTAGATACAGGCTTTATACAGTTCTATATCACTAGAACATGCACGTACCAAGAGCACTGGGGATATTTATAGAAACTGGTGTGAATTCATCCAGAATGGGAAAACTGTATAGCTGATGCAAATACTCCTGCTGAACGAGAAGACAGAGGGAAAAATCCACGGAAGAGCATCTCACAGCTTGGTGATTAATACTTAAAACAGGAGAAAAGGCAGTCTCCATTGTGGCTGACTGTCAGAATGTTAAAGAATTGTTGCACAATGCTCCTTTTGTGTTGCCCACTGGGGGGAATGAATGCTATTCAGTTTTATGATTGTGACTGTTCATGTAAAAAAAAAAAAAAGTTGCACACAGGAATACTTACAGAAATTAGATTCAAAATTTTCATCTGATAAAAACCCTTTAGGGGTGGTTGATAACAACAAAGGAATGTTGTGCTGCCAGTCAGAGGAATAGGCTGAATAGGCTGGAGAAATGGACTGATAGGAACATTATGGAGTTCAGCAGGTGAAAGTCCTGAGTTCTACACCTGGGGAGAAATAACCCCATGCACCAGTATAGGCTGGTGACTGACTGTCTGGAAAGCAGACTTTAAAAAAAGAGATTCTAAGCAACCTGCTGTAGATGACCCAGCTTGTACAGGGAAGTTGGAGTACCTGACCTCCAGAGGCTGCTTCTGACCTCCTCAGCTGATCTGTCATTCTGTGATTCTGTGGACAGGTAACAAGGCCTGAAGGGCTACTGAAATCACTTGCCCCTTGGAAGTTACAGTTTTACAGGATGCAAACAAGCAGTTGGAGCTGAAAAGTGATTACACAGGTAAAGAAACAAAACAAAACAAAACCCTTAAAGGTGTGAGTTTTACGAATTACCATCTCTACAAACAAATAATAATACATTTCAGCTTAAAATTACCTCCATCTTGGATATTCCAACCAAGAAGAGCTTAAATGTTGTCAGTAGATGTTATCGGTTTGGAGAATTTCTTTATCAACAAAAAGTGTGCTAATAATTTTCTGCTACTCTGAAGACAAATAGTCATAAGAAGTTCCAGCTTCCTGTATCTGTTCTCCCTCTCTTGCTTTGTTTTTTTTCCTGACTCCTATAGTGCCTATTGGATGGTGGTAAAGCTGGAATTTAAGTTCAAATAGCTGTGCTGGCAACCTGTTTCACTATCACCTGGTTCTGACACACTGAGAGATGAAAGTGATTTATATGGATTTATAATACAACAAAAAATACAACTACCACAGAAATTGTGCTATGTTTTTTCTACACTTCAGCCACCTGCTCAGTAAGTGGGAGATAATGCTTTAAGAATTTGATTAATGGAAACCAGGTTCTATTTTAGTCAGACAGTGCTTTTGGGCACCGAATCTATGTCATTCCCAACTGTACACTGTCTGGATGATGGATAATGCCAAGCTACTGGACACATTTTATTCCCCCAGTGTTACAAAACAGCGATGAGAGATTTAGGAAAATGCCCAGAGATTCAACTTGCAGATTCTCCTTTGAGGACTACCCATGCACAAGCAGACAAAGCTGCCGCTTCACATTGCTAACTTTATCATTTCACAGGTATCAACAGATTTATCCCAGATGTTGTGCTGATGTCAGCATGACTGCCATCTCTATTCTCTGCCATCTCTCTTGAGGCACATGGGTACAGGATTCTATCATTTATATATAGTTATGAAGATAGTACAAGGGCTGCTTTTGAACTCACTGATGTATGTCAGAGGCAAAATGAATAATCTTCATAAATTCAGTTAGTAAAAGGCTTTAAAAATATAAGTCTACTCTTTTAGCTACCATCTCTGTCTATTTTGATGGGGGGGGGGCTGTTTTTTATTTTAAAGACTATGAGGCAATCAAATCCACTGTACTTTAACATATTAAGGAAAAAATATTTGCCAGGAAGAAAAAGACATTGCAGAATGAAACTATGCATCTTTTTCTAAGTGCCGGGAATATTAGGTATGGTATAACAACAAGGAATTTTTATAAAGCTATTTGATACTTTTCATTGTGTCGTTAAAATTTCCAAACTAAGCTGAAACCACAATGTACAATAAAGTGTCAAAACAGACATTGTTTAACACTCACATGAAAAAGACTTCTTCCAAAAGAAAACTAAAGTTTCAATGAGATGGGGAAAAGGAAGATACTGAATCATAGAATCATAGAATCTTTAAGATAGGAAAATACCTCCAAGGTCATTGAGCAAACACTGCACCACCAACTAAATCATAGCACTAAGTGCTACACCTGGTAATTTCTTGTACACTTCCAAGTATTGTGATTCCAACACTTCCCTGGGCAGCCTATTCCAATGCTTAACCACCCTTTCAGTGAAAAAATCCTTGCTACTGGCCAACCTGAACCTCCCCTGGTGCAGCTTGTTTGCTCTTATCCTGTCACTGGTTGCCAGAGAGAAGAGGCTGACCTCCACCTTGCTACAAGATCCTTTCAGGTAGTTATAAACAGTAATAAGGTCTGCCCTGAGTATCCTTTTCTCCAGGCTAAACATCCCCAGCTCCCTCAGCTGTTCCTCATAGGACTTGTTCTCCAGACTCTTCACCAGCTTCACTGACCTTCTCTGGACTCATTCCAGCCCCTCAAAGTTCTTCTTGTAGTGAGGGCCCAGAACTGGACACAGCACTGGTAAGGTGTGGCCTCACCAGTGCCAAGCAAAGAGGGACAATCACTGCCCTGGTCCTGCTGGCCACACCAATGCTGATACAGGCCAGGATGTCACTGGCCTTCTTGGACACCTGGGCACACGCTGGCTCATGTTCAGCTGGCTGAGCCTTTTCCCACTTCTTTTTGCTTTTCCTTTCCACTGAGCCCTCTTCTAGGCACTTTGTCCCCAACCTGTAGTGCTGCCTGGGGTTGTTGTGGCCCAAGCGGAGGACCTGGCACTTGGCCTTGTTGAACCTTGTACCGTTGGCCTCCAGTCATCAATCCAGCCTGCCCAGACGCCTCTGTGTAGCTTCCCTGTCCTCCATCAGATCAACACTGAAGTGCAACTTAGTGCTGTCTGTGACCTTTCTGAGGGTGCACTTGATCTCCTCATCCAGGCTGTCAAAAAGATTAAACAGGACTTGCTCCAATACTAAGCCCTGGGGAACCCAGTGACCATCTGTCAGCTGGATATGACTGCATTTACCACCACTCTCTGGGCCTGGCCATCCAGCCAGTTCTTAACCCAGCAAAGAGTGCTCCTGTCCAAGCCGTGGGCTGTCAACATCTCCAGGAGAATGCTGTCGGAAACAGTGTCAAAGACATTGCTGAAAATCAGACAGACAACACCCACAGCCTTTCCTTCAGCCACTAGGCAAGTCACCTGGTCATAAAAGGAGATCAGGTTGGTCAAGAAAGACCTGCCTTTCCCAAACTGATACGGCTGGGCCTGATACTTCGGTTGTCCTGCATGACAGCACTCAAGACAATCTGTTCCATAACTTTCCCTGGCACCAAGGTCAGGCTGACAAGGCTATAGTTCCCCACATCCTCCTTCTGACCCTTCTTGTAGACAGGCATCACACTGGCTGACCTCCAGTCATCTGGGACGTCCTAGATTAACCAAGACTGCTGGTAAATGATGGAGAATGGCTTAGTGAGCTCTTCTCCAGCTCCCTCAGTGCCCTTGGGTGAATCCCATCCAGCCCCATACACTTATGGGTGTCTAAGTCACTACTAACTGCTTCCTCCTGGATTACAGGGGGTCTATTCTGCTCCTCATCCCTGTCTATCAGCTCAGGGTCTGGTCTATCCTCTGGCTGAGAATAATCAGTTTTTCTGTTAAAGACTGAGGCAAAGAAGGCATGAAATACTTCAGCCTTTTCCTCATCCTTGATGAAAATATTCTCCCTCACAGACTCTCTTTACACTACACAGGATATACAGCTGTAGGGAAAGGTACAGCACAACAATATTTTAATAGGCCGCACTGAAGCACTCACATGGGTTTTAAAGAGAATATCTATGTGAGGAATGTTTTCACATATCAGATGGCTGCACATCACTACAATAAATTACTGAGAATATGTGGAATAATTTCTATTAATAAACAAAGTCAGATAAGATTTGAATATTAAGATTAATTTTGAATCAGAAGTATTTGTCTTTACGTTTTGTCGTATCTGTTCCTTTCCAATCTGAGAAATGCCAATAGGCATTTGAATGGCTTTGTTTTCACTTTTTACAAGAATTGATTTCTACTCATCTACTCAAAGGCAAAACTGAGAGTAAACTTCATCTCTCACATATTCTGATATAAATAAAGACTGTAAACAGAAGTCTATACAAACACAGTATCACTCCACACTCATACTTTGAATGCCATGATCTGTCTTTGGAATTTATCACTTGAAACAGGCAGCAGATTCTACAGTGCCTTTTGTTATAGATAATGTCTGATGTATTTCTGCTCTTCTTTTATGATCAACTTCATGAATCTGTGTCATCCACTTAAAGCTTAAAAAATATGTCTAAACAAATTCTATTTCTGAGAGGTCTGTTGCCTGAAACATTTAGCTGAGTCACTTATGCTACTTAAAAGTAAGTAAATAATATTTATATAAGTATGAAATTTCTAAAACCCAGGAAAAATTTCTCACTGAAAAGAGTATTTAAAAAAAAAAGAAAAAAAAAAGGAAAAAAAAGGGTAAAAGGTATTGGCTGCAAGATAAATTATTAAAAAATTGGGTTGGGGTTAAAATGTTGTGTGTGGTCTGACAAGGTATAGAAGAGTTCAACTTTCAATATTCTTCCTTCACAGGCTGAACCACATCTGACGTCCCTTTATTTAGAAAAGTGTGAGGACTTTCCAAGGTTCTTTAAAATACTAACAATGACAACCTTCTTACTTCCTGCTTCTAATGAACTATTGAAACCAATCACTCGTATTTGATGAGAACAAGAAAGGCCAATGTGCAATGTTTAAGGTTTGCCTCTCCCCTTCAATTGTTGAGAACTGAGCCTTGATGGGCTTGATTATAGACAGGAAAAATATCTAACAAACAGAAAATACTTTTATGATATTTTACAGTTGAAAGTGCAAGAGAATTGGAAGCCTGCTTACTTATATTTACTTGGATTTTCAATGGGCAGAAAAGTAAATAGTGCCTTTTCTGTCAGTTGTCACCTCATGTTCAACATCCAAAAAGATAGTTTTTTCTGTAGGCTTCAAGACTTTCTCAGTGAGTAGCATTGTTAGTATGTATGTTAATTTTATGTTGTATGAATAACATGTAAAAATCCATAAAATGGTAAAAAAATAATCCAAAACTCACCTCAGGCATACAGTCATAGAAAAAAATAGATCTCACTGTTTCAAAAAAATGTCTGCATTACCTGAAAAGCAAAAAAAAAAGGGAGTATTTTTTTACGAATTTCCAAAAAAAATTGCAGTGAGTATTTTGTGAAGAGATGATGAAAATTAGTTTCATTAAATGCATAATCTTATGAAAAAAATTGCTATTAT
>VXAX01003731.1:1220620-1245172 GCA_013399835.1 Leptocoma aspasia | reverse complement strand
TAATATTAAAATTAATTTAATATTAAAATATTAATTATTAAAATTAAAATATTAATTAATTGCTACAATTAAAAATTTGTCAGGATGGTAATTTAGCTTTTTAAGATACATTTTTGAAGACACAATTTTTAAGATGCTTTTGGATTTTTTTAAGATTAGGAGTCTGATATATATTTAGATAAAGGGTTTTGATACAGAAGACTGGAACCAGTGATTTGAAATATATGTCTTGTTCCAGCTGAAAAAAAGAGGAAAGCTTAATACATCTGATGTCTTGCTAGATCATAAATGCCAGCCTGGCAGATAATTAGGAACAATTTATTGCATTGTCACTGAAGATAAACAATCTCTATTTTAGCTCACAATATTGTGACTGCATTTTTATTCTATGGATTGATACCTTGAGATTCCTGGCTCCACATGTTAAAATGTCGCTAATATCTAGCATTCTGCTGAACAGTCTGCAGAGTACTTGATCCAAGTTTCTTCTAGAGTCTGTGTGCTGTTCCCCAAAATGTGATTGCTATTCTGTATAGTGGTTTACCTGACAAATGTGGAAATAGACTAATGTTCAGAAGAGCAGTATTTCTGTAGCTTATAAAGACATATATGTTGCATCCCGTACACTGAAAGATTAGAGCAGAGAGAGAGAATATTGGGAAGATTATGTCTGTATTTCTGTAATGAGCGTTAACTGTCCCACTACCATACAATATTTTCACTGTGTAAGGAACTCATTACATCATTGCAAAAGTCTTCTTTTTGTAAATGAAAATACATGCATTTCAAACAATCAGAGACCCAGGAGTGACTCAAGAAACCAAGTTATTTTAGAGGTGTAGAACATGCTTAAAGTAAAATAAGCTCTATTAAATACAGGAAGTCAATACCAAAATAGTATGGGGCTTTCAGTCAGCAAACCTATTATGCTGATATTCACCTAAATAGTACTGTTTATTTGATGTGAGTTATGTGACAGACAAATTGGTGACAGATATGTAACTCCTTAGATTAGGTGTACTTTGACTAAATACAGATACATTTGCCACATTCTTCCTTTGAAAAATAGAAAGCCCATCTTTCATTTTCAATATGCTGTTTTGAATGTGTGCATTAAAGCTAAACAAATTGCTGGTAAAGTTTAGAGCTCAAAGCATTTTTGTATTCCTTAATCAAACCTTAGTTAAGCAAGGAAGGGGAAAAATATCTTCAGCAGCTTTCTAAGTTTTTTCAGGAAATTAGTTTCAGAGAATGCTTGGTTTTTTTTATTATGCGTAGAAAAAAAATTTCCCTTTCCCTTTTGCATTCTTCTCATGCTACATTTATGTTGTCATTTTAGACCTCTCTAATCATGTATAGATGCTGAAGATTATCCTAATCTTCCAGAGACTCCTCTGAAACAAGAGGGCAGACAGCTCCAGGTTTTCCTGGTCAGTGTAAGCAGTTTTACATGTCAATTTAACAAGACTGAATGATGAGGCACTTCTTGTTGGAGACCATATGGCTGTTGTTCTACTTGTAGATTAAACAGTGCCTGAAATACTCCTGGGTGCTGAAACTCAGTCATCTCTGCAGCTAGACTGCTAAGGACGTCTCACGTTTTCAATCTGTGTAAACTAGAGGTCTCAAAAATTATTTCCGGATGAAGTTTGGGAGCTACAAGACTCTATTGACCATTTCCAATGCATTTAGCATGTAGCCATGCTCCTCTGGAGGCTAAAACATTTTACCAACATAGATATAGGCTGCTTTTTACCAGTTGCACTCAGTGCCTGGGGACACAGTAAGGAACATATAAGTTACTACTTTACTACTGTAAAGGTAGCCTGTGGCCTACTTGAGGAAAAGAGGTTTTAGTTCAGGAGTTCTTGTAGTTTTGAAAAAATAGATTATGAGAAAACTGATCTCAGGAGACAGAGGTTAGAGAAAGGCAAGAAAAAAATAGTCTATGTAGAGCTGAACAGTGTGAGTTGAGATGGGTTGGTGGAAAATTGGCTTCAAGGGCTGAGGTTCATATAAATACAGTGTGATTCAGAATTAAATCTGCTCAAGGCCTTTTGCATCTCTGTAGTATATGGAACCTTTCAGGACTTTGATTTTTCTCACTCCCTCAGTATTTCTAGGTGTTGAGTATGCTGGAGACTTTCAAATAAGGTTGCAAGGGGTAAGATTCAATTTGAAAGACAGAGTCCAAGTGGTGATGGCAACATTTGTCCTCTTTTATAATCAGTGCAGACTCTATCATACCAAAACAGTCAATTGGCAATTCAGCCATCAGCTGCTAGGGATGAGGTTTCAGCCCCTGATTTAGATATCTTCTTGTTAGTGGGCTGAGGTTCAGACAAATGTAAAGACTGTGAGAAACTACTGGATTTGGAGTAAGAAACTGATGGGCACAGTAGGGTTAGAAGTTCATGCAAGTTGTAGACAGTGCCATGATTTATGGCCGATTTCACAGATGGTTCAGGGGGATTCTGAGTGATGGCAAAATTTCACAGATAATTTAACAGAATATTAAGTACATTTTGGAAAGGAGAATCTGATAAGACCAGAATTACCTATTAGCAAAATCACAAAAGGAGAATATTACCTAGGTAGTCACAATAGATATACCAAAGTCAGTTTCCTCTGGTATCAAAACTGGGACCAATGGCAAACAAGTAACTAGGAGTAGCTTCTGTATTTAGGAAAAGATGATGGCAGAGAAAAGCAGGGATAAACGTGGGCAGGAGAAAGAATGGGAGGTGAGCTGGGGTGTAAAAAGGGCTAGTCAGGTATAACCAGGCTTCTTGTCTGACCTGTCTGATTACTGCAGTCTGTCCTGTGACAATCTCTTGAAGAAAGATTCCCAATCTGATTTCCCAGATGAAGAATATGTAAGCAGACTCATCAAAGTTTATGGCTGTAAGTAGCTCTGTTTCCTTTGAAAGTTCTTCATATCACTTTTAGAAAATGCAAATTTTTAAAAGAAGATATTAGTTTTTTTTCAGCTTTTAATCCCTAAAACATATCAGAAGTTCAAATCATCTCTGCTATTTCATTGTCTTCTTAGAAGTTCTTAGGAGCTTCAGAATAGTAAATTTAAAGTTTCATCTATTTAAAGGAATAGTTGGAGTACTAAACATTTTCTTGAAGTTTTTTATCTCCAAAAATTATTTAAGGGCACCTGAAAACAAACAAACAAACAAAAAAATCCCTGCATTTTAAATTCCTGACTGATTTTTTTTCTTTTACTTTGTAATTCAAACTTTTCTCTCTTGCTGTTATGATTTTGTTACTTCACTGGTTGCCTAACTATGAAAGCCACGATTTTCTAATTTAAAAGTGACATAGAAGGTAAGAAAGTGCCTGTATTTTTCTGTTATTCAATAAAAAGAAAGCTAAGAAAGAACAAATCTAATCTTTTCCCTTCAGATATCTCCTTCCTAAAAACTTGTTTATTATGTTCATATTCACTGTGCACGCTTTTGTTTGTGGAACTAAACCAGACCTCTAAACCTTTAAAAATATACACATGACTAGTTTTTTCACCAGTGACTGAAGTAAGGATGATGAAAACATAATTTGATTTTATGGTTGGAGGGTTCAGAGACCAAATGAACTAGGCATCATGTTTAGCAATACCAGAAAATAAGTATCAGTCCTAGTCAGCCTGATTTAGTTTCTCACAGTTGTTTAGTGAGCTTATTGCAGTGGCCTTGGCAGCTCAATTCAGGATAAGCAAGATACTGAACTCTCTCAGGGGAGCCTGAACTCTCTCAGGAGCCTACGCTTTCAGCCACTTAGCTCAGTCAACACAAAATGCAAGGAACATAGATATACTTGAATGTACCAGGTGCTCACTGCATACATGGGATTTTACAATTTACAGTCTTTTCCCAGCAAGACGTGCCTCCCAAATATGGATGAAATCCCTCTGAATACAAAAGCTGGAGTGATGAGGGCACATCCGGTAGCAGAGGATGGCCTGAGTCCCTCCCTGTCCTCTCCCTAAAAGCTACTATGTGTTTTACCTTAAATCAATGTCCTGACCTGATCTGCCTGCTGCATGAGAAAGAAAATCCTTTGACTAAAAATGAATGCTCATCTTCAGAAGCAACAAACATCTTCCTGAAAGTGGCTCTTGGCTGCATACTAAATAAATGCTACCACTTCAAGGAGTGACTACTAAGGCAAGCCTAGGAGAGATTTCAGCAGTGCTTCCATGAGCTCCTGGTAGGTTGTTAAGACATCTCTGAGCAGAAGACCTTAGAAGAAAGGTAGTGAGATCTACAAACAACTTCAAACTTATAAATCCACACTGCAGAATTGTGCTCTACAGGATTATATTTCTCTCAAATTTCTTTTGTTTTTTCCCCCTCATGGAACTTGAGCATTTATATTTTGTCCATTTGTTGGGCCATTTCCTAATTTCACAAATAAGTATTGATTCATTTTTCCCTCCATTTGTCCTATAAAGCTAGAAAAATAAGTCCTTGCTTTAGAATCAATCTAACATTTTTCTCATTTTCTATGTCATCTAGGTTAGCTTAAAATCTGAAATTTTCTCTGGCTGCATGACTTACAGTGAAAGTACTGGAATCCAACTGATTTCTCTCAGGAGACACGTGCTTGACAACGCTTTTGTTGCTAATGGTAGAATTTAAATGTCTGACTGCTTTCTATATGTAGCTTTGCTGATTGCACTTTGAAACCCTTTTATAAAGAGAAAGTACTTGCAAAAATGTTTTCCTCTTTCCTCTCCGTACACACATTCCTTGAAATATTCATAGTGCTGGGAAAGACATAAATATCTAGTACTGATAGAGGAAAATAAACAACTACAAAATTATGGTTTTAGATAATAAATGAGTACATAATAATTTAGAAGTGAATTTTGGATAGGTTTGGGGTTTTTTTCTATTGTGACAAAAGGAGCTGACATATTGCATTTCAACCACACAAGTCCAATATTTGCAGATTACGCCTGCATTATCTCTGAAGATGTCTCCGTGTTTTTGAGGACTGAGAACATTGGGTAAAAAAAGCCTGAGGTTGGCAGAAAAGTCAGTCTGAAGCACTTTGGATTTTTTCCCAGACTTGCTGTATCTCTTTCATGCTTTATAGTGACATCAGCATTTTACACCTCAATATTTATTCCAGAGAGGAAATAATTCTCAAAGCAAAATAAACAATGATATCATTAAACTAGCAGTTTTGCCAAGGAAGACAAATAAGAAGTCCCTATACATAGTACATATAGCATAGGCTATATAAATAACAGAAATATCTGTTAATCAAAAGGCATTTCCTTTTTTTCTTTTATTGAGGGGGAGGGGTAGAGGAGAACCTGGTTAGAAATTTTATTCTTTTTTAAAAATGCAAGGTTTCACACTGTGCTTACTGAGTTCTGATAAGAAGTTTCTGAATATGTTGCAAGCTGGCAAAATGAAAAGCAGTGAGTTCTCATCTTGTTCAAAGGCTGTTATTTTCTGCTAATGCATATATCAGGTCTCCTGCTGGCATTCAAGAACCAAACCAACAAAAAAAGAGAGATAAAACTAAAGAGTGTCACAAACTTCAGTGTCTTTATAGATGTATATCATACAAATATTATCGATAAAGTAGCTGGAATAGAATTCAGTTCAGTGGATATCTGACAAGTTTTGCCAGGAAGAACCATGAGCTACACAAGCTGGGTGTGTCCAGTATTTATACCAGAGTCCTCCAAAGAGCTCTCAGAATATATGAGAGTTAGCAGACCTACATCTTCCTCAAGGACTTCACTGGTGCTGCAGTGTGATGATGAATCGCTTGACATTCTGTCTAAAATGTGACAAAACCAACTTCCTGATGATCTCTAAATTATGTTAAGGTACTTGTACTGCAGATGCTTCTTTTGATATTTCTATATTTCTAACTTATTGAATGAATCCTGGTTTGGAGTTTCAATTTATCCTCCTATTTTATCAGCTCCTTATTAAATTTTTAGTCCTAATTTATTTAACTTACAATACCTGGTAAAGACAATTTCGTGTGTGTGTAGAGTTTTCACTTCTGATTTTATTTTGAAAAATATATATAACTGTCTTTTTATTCAACCCTGAAAACATTAACACAGTAACTATGGAAGGGCAACCCAGTTTCCATTATAATAGTAACTTCAAAGATAGATCAGGGCATATATTTTACTCCTATACAGAACAAAACTATGGATATAAAGGAAAAAATACTAAGGTAACATAATTCTTTTTATGATTTATAAACCAAATTACAGTTCCAGTTCTTATTCCAACATATAAGTTTCTCTCTATCTCTTTCTCTTCTCTTCAAATATATGTTGCTAAAGAAGTTAAATAGTTACTGAACTGGAAGGTAGTAAATTTAGATAGCAAAAGAAGATATGAGAAAAAATAGCATGTCTTCAGACGGAATGCTTTGTAGTCGACATATGTTCACAAAAATAATTTCATCTGCTTCTCTATCCATACAAAGCCTTCATCCCAGATAAACTAGGTAGTCTCATAGACTGGTTAAGTGAAGTCATGCCTCAGAATTTTACCAATGCCTTTAATATGATTATTCTACTTGATATCTGAGATAGCCACACTTCTTTGACTGTAGAGGGAGAGCTTCAGTTCAGTGTCTCAAATTTAAAGATCCAATTGTTATTGCTTAACATAAGCACACATTTAAAACTGTTTGGAGGTTATGCTACCTCTATAAATGCTGGAAGTTGTGCAGCAATATAAAGCTCACTTTAATGACTTGTATTTCTTTTTATATCATTTTGATCTTAGCTGAACAAACTTTTCACTGTGTCTCCTGATCATGCTGTCTTGAAACTCTAGTTTTCCTTATACCTGTGTCTGGACTGTAATATTCCAGGCTATTGAAACAACTCTTCTATATTCAAATTACATCATTTTCCTGGTATCCTTCAGCAGGGATTTAGAATAAGGTACAGAAAACTTATCTGTCTATTTAAAAGGGAAGGAGATATTGATAATCATTAAACTACATAGTCCTGTAGATTGAAGAACGAGTCCAGAATGAAAACTAAGGCATAATATTCCCAAAATAAATGAATTGTCTATACTGGAATGAGAGCAGCCAGCATGGGGCAACCAAAGTTGTGCCTCAACAACCAGATTTTTTCTAATGACGGCTATGTGGTCAGACAGAAGGCAATCTGAAGGTTTTTAATAAGGGTATTTATTTGGGATGAGAGTTTCTTGTAATTACATTAATAAATTAAAAAGTCAATTATTTGTATGTTTGGTGACATTTACTTGATTTGGCAGTCTTGTTATTTTCTTGGTTAAAATACTTTCTTCAGGCTATTCGGGCAGCTGAAGAAAAATCCTAAACCATTTTGCAGTCATCACTACAAAGTTACCTAGACCACAAAATTATCATGATTAGCACAGAAATAGTCATTAAACTTGTGTCCTGGTTTAGGGCAAAGTTGGGAGAAAACCTCCAAAGGAGTTCCTCTATAAAGCAGATTCAAGTGGCCCCTCTCCCAACTGGTTCGGGAAAATATTTCCTTGGAGAAAAGTGGAAAAAACTGTTTATTTAACAGGCAAAGCATCCACCAGCACAAAAATGAACAATATTAAACAATAAAACCTCTTGCCTCTCCAAAGAGATGACAAACTCAGAAAGCCCCCTTCATGTGCTCTAGCTCGGCTCACCCGGTCTGTTATCAATCCCTCCAGCGCTGGAAATGCTGTGGCCCAGGCCCAGCCTGATGGGCACAGGTGAGAGCTGTCGGTGCTCTTCTGGCTGTTTCAGTCCAGAGCAGGTTAAACAGGCCCAAAGAAATAGGAAAAAACACAGTTCAGGGAACTTCTCTGCCTCAACTAGCTAAAAACTAACTAAAAGCAAAAGGAGAGCTCTCTCCTGCTGTCCACTGCAGACAACACAGTCCAGGAGAAGGATGCCAGGGAAGCAAGTGCAGTTTCTGAAAACAAACTCTGTGCTTCTTCTCTCCTGCTTTGCTCTCAGAACCAGTCTTAAAGGTGCAAAATTTATTTCTGGCCTAAACAGATGAATGGGGATACAAGCATCATAAAGTCACCTCAGGACAACTTGAAACTCAGATAGACATAGTAAGATACACCTTAGCAGACAGTGCTGAAATTAATACATAAACCAGAAGTAATATGGAGTACCAAAAAAGGTAACAAGCAAGAAGAAAATAAAGACAGAACATGGTTTCTTATTATTTTCATTCCATGATTATCCTCATACAAAAAGCAGTTTAGGATGACTGGAATGAGTTCAACTGTGGTATTCTCCAAGAATCAACTATTCCCAAAACTGTGACCTCTTCATGTGGGTGTTGACCAGCTCAAAATGAGGAGTGGGTTCAGGAAGCAAATAGGAATATTGGTTTCTCTGCTTGCATGATGGACATTACATGGGTGATGGCAGTAAAACACAGTAGGTTCATCTGGATATCCTTTCTTGTGGTGTTAACAGCCCTGCAGGTGAGGAAGTACATGTGCTGGAAAACCAACCTTCTGATAGGTTTGAATCACATGCATGATATCTTTGTTCTGATTGCCTCTGTACTCTTGCATGACTGAGAAAATAACACTGAAGGATACCTCAGTATTACCTACCACCTTGCTTAGATGGAAAAAATATTAATGCATTAGAAAAGAGCTGAGGGAAAGCATCACTCAGTAGTTGTTGGATGGAAATGTATTCATGTTTGATTTTTATTTTCTAATGCTGTCTTAATTGATTTAGCATAAACAACAGATTTATTTTCAATGCACAGTTATATCACAAATAGTTCTTCAAATATTGATATATAGAGCATTTATGGGTAAGGTAAGCATAAAATCCACTCTTCACAGGTGCTTTTCTGTCTTTCTCCAGCTAAGAAGCTCTGTCCTTAGGGTATGTCTTTAAAGTACTCCAGAAGCAGATAAACTGATAGTGAAACTCTCTTTTGGTTAAACACTTTGTATAATATATATGTAAAGCTGCAGTCACTTTAGTCACAATGATTCTTGATCAAAAACTTTTGTGAATCATAAAGTTAAAATCCATAAAGAAGTCTCAGGATAAACAATCTTAATTATTTGCTTTTTTTTTCTCAGCCAAAATTAAATTAGAATTTCTATTTTATTGTATTTTACATCGCTAGAATTTCTCTCTTATACATGCTTTGGAAAATTTATGAAGGTTAAATTCAACCAGACTCTATAGGCTGCTGTTCTGTAAGATTTTTCAGTATAATAGTACATTCCAAGACATCAGATATATATTTGCTTCCATGAAGGGTAGCTGAAAAGTTGAGGCTTCAAACAACCTATCACTTAGTTGAATAAATTATATTGGTTTAATATCCAGAGTTACAGGTAATTTTGTTCTGGGAAATTAAACCCTTGTGTCTGAAGCTTGAGTTCTAATTGTAATTCTTCTACGTGCATTGGGATTTGGACTAAAATGACATTTTATACTGATACTACAAACTCTCAGCTAATAGTGATGAGGTGAAGAAAAGTGTGATTCTCCTGAGAGGAAATTTGCTTCACAAATCTTAAGGGAGCTTTGGACTTGCAGTGCGCTGACAAGATCAAGGCAGAATTTCATCTGGAGCTTGGACACCAAGGTAACAGATTTATCTGCTGGGAAGTGGGACTGACAAGTCCAGGTTCCCCTGGCTGGATTTCTTTATTTATTTACTTAGTCTGATGGCAAGGAATATTCACTGCTATTTTCACTGCTAAGAAGATGTCGAAAAAACCCAGGACAACTTGTGCTCTTTGTAGAGGTTGTTGCTGACATTAAGAAAGTCCCTAGTAGTCAAATGGCCTCGAACCTGAAGTGTTAACCAGAAAAAATGTAAAGTGCATACAGTACTACAGTGTTTAGACACATAGAGTCATAGAATCAAAATCATGGTGTATTCTGAAAAGAATAGGAACCGGCTAATATGGAGGGAAAAAAAATTCCAGTAACTGAAAGCTACTGGAAGGAAATTGAGTGAATCTGTTTAAACTATCAGAGAAGTCAGTCTGACACATTAACAAGCTATGTGAGAGCAATCTTTGACAGGTGACTGAGAATTGCCTACAGCACAGAAAAATTTCAGGTATTTGCTTTGCCATCCCTTTGCCATGCCATCCGTTTATTTTACACATCAAGATGGGTATTGAGTAAACTGGCACTTTAAGAAGATGAGAAATAAGAGTGTACAAATTGTAACTTCATTGTTTACAAGCAGTTATTTGTGCTATGGAAGAGCAAGGCACAATTTTATCTGCAAGCTCACAGGGAAGTCTCCTATGGCTTTTTCCTTACAGGCAAAGTGTCTCACCACACTTTTTTATTTCACAGGGAGAAGAGGATGAAAGTTCACTGCTCCCATCCTCCCATTTGATGTCAGGAACTAGTGTCTATGAAATTGGCATTAAAAAGGCACTTAATACAGAAGACTGTATTAAAAAAAAGATAGTAATGCTCAGGTCTGAAATATACAAAAATAAAAGCATTCAGCTCCATCAGTCAAAATTAGTCCTAACTTAGACATCTAAATCTGAGAACATCAGAACTTAGATGGGCTTTTTCAACAGGAGTAAATTCATAGAATCACAGAAAAGTATCTGTGGGAAGGGACAGTAAAAATCATCTATTCTAAACCCCCTGTCTTGGGCAGAAAATCTTCCACCAGACTGGATTGCTCAAAGCCCCATCCAGCCTGAACCCTTAAAGAGATGGGGCACACCCTGTCTGAGCAACCTGTTCTAGAGCCTCACAAAGCGCACAGTAAAGATTTACTTCCTAAAATGATTCTTTCAGTTTAAAGCCAATCCTCCTTGTCCTATCACTACATACCCGTGTAGAAAGTCCCTCTCCAGCTTCTTTTAGGCCCCTTTAGGGGTTTAGTAAAATAAAGGAAGGATGGTGTTCCCCAGGGCAGACAGGCTGTAATAAACTCCATCCAATAACAGAAAGTCTGAAGCTCCACCCCTCGGGAAACCTTAATAACATAACAATTATAGGAACAACTTACAGTGTTTGTTGAAACTCAAAAAGCTGGAATGGCTTCTCTTATATACATATATTGCCACTCTTCCAATTACAGACTAGAATGCTCAGCCCAAGAGTACAATATTTAGCTTAGAAAGTACTCATATACTGCTAGAAAATATGAAAAAAAAAAAAGCTACAGCTCTTATTCCATGCTCCTTTTCTCAGCACATCTCATTGTCATGGTTTAGGACTGGCATTCTCCAGTTTAGTGTTTTTCACTGAAACATTCCAAACCATGTGCTGCTTCCTCCCTTCCCCGCCAGCCCCCCCCACCCACCACCCCCAACCCACTGCATTGCTATGGAGAGGAGAATTGAAGGCAGAAAAGGTAACGATCGCATGTTGAGATGAAAATCTGTTTTATCTTGGCAGCATAATCTACCTGTCTATTATTGTGGTGCCCTTCAGTAGCCCAGCCCTTGTGTCCACGTGCGTCTACATGACACACTTTTATACCCAGCTTCTCTACTGGGAAGTGATGTCTTACCACAATTTCGCAGCCCAGAGGGTTTTACCTCTATGATGCCAATTGGTCTTTTTCCATTGGTCCACCTACAGCCACAGAGCATTTGTTACCAACACACAAGTCAGTGCAGAGGCAGAGCGTTGGCCATTTCTCTAATTCAGCGATATCTAATATTATTAAGCAGTTGCTAAGGATTCTGGTGATCACCACTTTGCAAAGGGCAGTTTCCCTACCCCAATATGACATAATTTTGATAGAATTATTACAAAAGAGATTCCATATGATTGCAACAGACACAAGACATGCCTTTTGACCAAGTTTTGCCAGATTCTTTACAGATTCTTCTAGATGCCTTTGTAAGAAAGAATCTCTTTTGGGATGTATGTATATCTATCATCACCCAGGGACGTGAATTTTTTTTTTTTTAAATTGCAGGTATTCATCTGCTAGAAAGCAATTAAATTTAGATATTTATACTGCCAGTACCTGGTAGCTGCTTAAGATATACACATGGTTCAGTGTCTTATTTATATGTCCAATCTTAGCAGTAGAGCTCATGTCACTGCTGAGTTATCAAATCAATGCTGTTATCAATTTGGCCTAGACCTTTCAACCAGGCCTGCTTGCACAGATTTTGGCACTTGTGATGCTCCATTGAGTTATGAATGAAGGGTATAATCTATATTTTTCTATTGTCTTGACTGTCTACATATTTAGTGTCCTAGATGTTTGATGAAATTAATGTATATATACATTTTATCTACTGGGAAATGAAAACTTGCTTTGCTTTAAAGACGCATAAATATTAATTTCCCTGTTTATTACCAATTCATTACAGTAAGGATTGATTAATAATTGTATGCAAAAAAATATTTCTGTGGAGTAGAAGATTGCATTAACAATTGTATCAAACAGATTATTCATGGTATTGTGGCATTTCATTTTGTGTATAAAATTATATAAACCAATCCTTGCTGTTGTATCTTTGCATGTAGTGCAGTACAATGTTAAATGGCCTCATAGCATTTCAGTTGCAAACATTAATTTTTCAATGTCAGCTTTATCTTTAGGGACTACCTTTAATTTGTGTTTGCCTTTTTCAGCCAGTATAATTCAGAAGATTTACAAATTCACTTTCATGTGTACACACACTTAATTTTAATGGTGTGCTAAGTTATAGCAAGATATTCTGTAGAAATGAGTGGAGGGAATAAAAAAATTGTTCAATGATTATATGCTTGCAATATTACTCTTTTTAGTAAAATGCTATAGGAAAAAAAGAAAAAAATAGTTTTTTGATTATACTTATTTTAAAAAAGTATTTGCTGGTGAGATATTTAAATCATCAGAGATAGAGGCAATGGTAACCTCAGGAGAATGATAGTGTCCATTCAATTGGTGGCTGTAGGATTGGCAGTGGAGGACTAATATTTTCTTTTAACTTTAATCACCACTGGGATGGTGAAAAAGACTTGTGATTCGAGGGGTACAAGAGACCGAGATGGTGAAAGGGGCTACAAAGACAAATGCTTCAAGAGGAAATTTGGTGACAGCAATGACGTTTGGAGGAAGGAAGAAGGAATTATTCTTACACTGAATAGGAACTTGACTAATGCTGTGTTGATCCTACAAGTCAGACAGAAATCATTGAACTCACAGGATCTGGTGGAAAAGTTTTTGAGGTGTTCAAGGCCAGGTTGAATGGGACTCTGAACAAGCTGATATAGTGTGTGGCATTCCTGCCCAATGACAGAGGGATTGGAACCAGATGATACCTATGGTTCTTTCCAATTCCAATCATTCTGTGATTCTTTGATTCTACAAAAAAAATATTCCTGCATATTTAACAAAGTGTTTTCAAAAGGTGCTAGCAGTAATATAATTTATTCATCCTCTATATGCTATGTGCATACAAAAATATATTGTAAGAATCAGATCTCATTAAATTAAACCTTCAAATCTAGTGACCAAAAGATATAAAGGAGGACTGAAGCTAAATTATTTAAAATGCTTTATCGGAAAAATATTCAAACTGTAGCTCTTTGTGATTTTAGGACATACTACACTTTTATGAAAACTATTTTTATGATCATTAAATGCAGAGATTATTGTGTCTCTGTATTACACAAAGGGAAGCATAAGCAGGTTCTTCCACATTAACTAATCATGACAAAAATGCCTGATTTTCAATATATGTATTTGTTGCAGCGTGGCAGGATGGAGGAAATGCTGTAACCTTCCTCAAAGCGTCTCCTTCTGAAGCTGCTCAGCGTAAGGCCACAAGAACAGTCATTTCAAGTCCATGCGCACACACACGCCACAGATAGCTCAGCAGAGGAAGGACAGGAAGGGTCTGTGTATGCTGTATTCCAGCGAAGGTTTATTGCATCCACCGAAGGGATCAGGGACAAAGACCAGACCATGTGGTCTGGACAAGCTGAAGTAGGGAGGGCACAGGGGGTGGTGCAAGGGCAGGGCAAAGGGCATCGGCCTTCAGGGAAGACTGGGCCGGCCACCAGGGGTACCACAACCAATGAGGAAACAGGGAAAGGAGAAACCAGAAGTTGGGACATGTGAGGAAAGGAACTGGGATGGATCGTAGCGTTATGCAAGACTCCAGAGGGGAAGTCTTTTCTGTTCGCCCAGGTGTCTTTCCTGTGATCCTGTTTTCTTTTCTGTTCTATGGTATGTCTTTCCAAGGCAATCCTCTGGGCAGTTCCCTGAGGGGGAATGATTCAGAGGATTCCACATGTATTCTTTACTAAACACAAAAAAATGATAATAATTTAATTAGGATCATAAATGAAATAGTGTTATGCATTACGACATAGAATCACAGAACCACAGAATATGCTGAGTTGGAAGGAACACGTAAGGATCATCGAAGTTCAGCTCCTGTCCCTGCACAGGACAGCCCCAAGAATCCCACCATGTGCCTGAGTGCATTTTTCAAATGCTTCTTGAACTCTGTCAGGCTTGGTGCTATGACCACTTTCGTGGGGAGCCTGTTCCAGTGCCCATACCACACCCAACCACCCTCTGATTGAAGAAGCTTTTTCTAATAGCCAACCTAAACCTCCCCTGACACAACTTCAAACCATCCTCTCAGGTCCGGCCACTGTCACCACAGAGAAGGGATCAGTGCCTCCTCTCTCCCTCATGAAGAAGTTGTAACTGCAGTGAGGTCTCCCCTCAGTCTCCTCCAGGCTGAACAGACCAAGTGGCCTCAGCTGCTCCTCATACAACTTCCCCTCAAGGCCCTTCACCATCTCTGTTGCCCTCCTTTGGATGCCCTCTAATAGTTTAATGTCTTTCTTCTATCATGGAGCCCAAAACTGCCCCCAGCACTTGAGGTGAGGCTGTCCCAGCTCAGAGCAGAGCAGGACAATCCCCTCCCTTGCCTGGCTGGTGATGCTGTGCCTGATGCCCCCCAGGGCAAGGTTGGCCCTCCTGGCTGCCAGGGCACTGCTGGCTCATGTTCAACTTTTGTCAACCAGGACCCTCAGATTCCTTTGCACAGCACTGCTTTCCAGCATCTCATTCTCCAGTCTGTATATTCATTCAGTGTTGCCCATTCCAAATGCAGAATCTGGCCCTTTACCTTGTTGAATTTTGTACGGTTGGTGATTGTCCAGCCCTCTAACTTGTTGAGTTAAAAGCCTCCCTGCCTTTGAGGGAATTAACAACTCCTCCCAGATTTGTGTCTTCTGCAAACTTGCTTAGTATCCCTTCAAGTCCATTTATGAAGATGTTGAAGAGCACAGGGCCCAAGATGGAGCTCTGTGGAACTCCAGCAGTGGCAGTTTGCCAGTCTGATGTCACCCCATTCTCCACAATTCTTTGCACCTGACCCCTGAGCCAGGGGGTTGCTCACCCATTTCACAATGTGTTTATCCAGGCGAATGCTGGACATTTTGTCCAGAAGGATCCTGTGAGAGACATGATGAGGAAGCAATCTTTGCAGAAGTAAACCACCAGTATATATTGTTTAACTTAAATTTGTTTGTAGGTACTGTAAACAAATTGAAAAGCAGATGACTGCAAAAGTTGAATTAAAAGCCCAAAATATTTCTTTCCTAAAAAGTCTTCTCTTAATTTATATGAGCAAGAATCTGCAGGCACCAGCTAAAACCAAGGAGAGTTCAAGGAGAGTTTCCTTGTCACTTGACAACTGCTGTCTATTTAGTCTTTATATAGTGGTTAGAGCATGGATGTTTTTGTTTTGTTTTGTTTTCTTTTGCTCACCCTGGGCTCATCTTCTTCGTGATATACCAGACAAGCAGGTATGACAAATTCTTTTCTCTCATGGCCTTCCTAGTATCCTAGGTAAAGGACACTGGTTGGTCATCAACTTAAAATATACCATTACAAAGAAGTATTGCAAAATGTTTCTTTATCACAAGATTTCAGTGACTTCATGCATGACCTATTCTACTCATAACACACACTGCCAGAAATTCCCTATTTACTCACCTGTTCTTTTCTGTACATATCATAGCTTTTAATATGTTGGAAAAGAGACATGAGATATCCAGTCCTACGGCCAGCAGTGAAATTCTGTTAATGGTCTCTGAAGTAAAAGGGATTTCTTACTCTGACATGAACAGGATGAATAAACCTTGCATTACTTTGAATGTAACTGGTTTCTCTAAGAGGAACTTAGTAAACAAAAAAAAAAATCTGAAAACCACTGTTTCTATCCTCAGCAAGGGATTGTTCCTATAGGACCTTTATTTAGCTGACGTATATTCTTCTAATCTCCTGGAACACACAGTTACTTCTTACAAACATTGTACAATAGAGTAGTCAGCAACAGGCATAAATTAACAGGAATTGCTCAGTATTTGTCTAAAGTCTTCCAAAGCCAGTTATTCTTGTGCTATATGTTTGATCACCAGCCTTATAATCTGCCAAAGCCATATACTGCATTTTAACCCTTCCAAGCTTTATGTGAAATGAAAAATAAAATCCACATTTTGATTTTTAAGCCTGACTAGTTCTTTGTAATATATGATGCTGCCACTAAAAAGTCAAAAACCGACATACGTTAACAGACATATGGATATCTGAAACAGCTAGAGAAACTCAGACTCCAGTGCTTGCCAACATACAGTAAATTTTGAGGTTTTAGAAGTGATTGAAGGAAATATATTTGTTGGGAATTCAACAGAAATAACTCTGGTAGCTGAGTGATTTGGAATTTCTTTCCACTGAACCACCTATTTCTTAATTTAAAAAAAAGTAAAAAAACTTCTCTAGAAAGAAGTTCTATAACTAATATCTGTCTACTTGAAAGACTTTCATTGTTTCACATATCCAAAATGTACAAAAGATTTTCACACCCTGAGGAATATGCATTTCAATGAGATGCAGTGGTGATTTCACAGCCCAAACTGTTCAGCTCGTGGCTCTTGTGGAAGAAAAAATGTACAAATATAAAGATGTAGGCAAAGGGATAAGAAATTCCGTACAGTAAATACAAACACTTTTGCAGAGAAGTATCATAGAGGAAACTCTTGAAAGAACCAGAATATTTAACATAAATCCCATTGCTTACTACATCAGCAAGGCTTTCAGTTGGAAACAATTATATTGTACCAGTTCCCCATACAGGCCACTGACGGACACAATTTTTTATATCCATTTGGATATTGAGCCATTGACTGCTACTCTTTGGACATGGTTATCCAGACAATTTCTTATCCAATGAATAGTCCATCCATCAAACACATATTGCTCCAATTTAGCAACTCAAATGTTGTGTGGGAATCACGTCCAAGGCCTTGCAGAAATCAAGGTAGACAACATTAGTTGCTTAATGACCAATGCAGTCACTGCATCATAGAAGGATGATCAGATTAGTCAGGCACGATTTGCCTTTTTTGAAGCCATGTTGGCTATTTCTAATCGCTTTCCCTTCCCATACATGCTTTAAAATACTTCCAGGAGATCTTTTCTGTGTTCTTATCAGGCAAAGAGGTGAGTCTGACTGGTCAGTAGTATTCAGGGTCCTCCTTTCTCCCTTTTTTAAAAATGGGCATGATATTTCTCTTTTTTTCCAGTTACTGGTGACTTTCCTGACTGCTGTTTTGAATACAGTGGTGAGCAGCATAGCAACTATATCAGCCAGTTCATTCAAGACCTTGGGATACATCTCATCAGATCTTATGGACTTGTGCATGTCCAGGTTCCTCAGAAAAACAAATTAAAAAAAAATATGGAATAAAAAATGCACAAATGAAATAGAGATAAAATAAACATACTTACTAAAATAAATAAACCATTTAAGAATTATTTTTAATATCTTCAGTAAATGAGTGTGCTGATTGAAAAATAAGAGCAGTATTGCTGCAAATATGTATTTCAGACCCATATTATGCCATGAAATAGCCTTATTTTGGAAATTTTTGAATACATAGAACTTCCAGAGACTGCCAGTTATATGAGAAACTAAAAAAAAAAAAATTAATCAAGCTTGTAGAATCTCTGGAATTTCTTTGAAAATTAGTGAAGTTGTTTAGATGCTTATTTATGGGTTTAAATTTGTTCAGACTCTATCTTTTGACCTTAGTGCCGTGTTTGAGCCCCACTGAAAATTAGCTGCCTAGAAAAGAGTGGCATTCATGGCCTGATCCATCCATGACATTCTGCTACTGTCTATGTGTCAAATTTAATGGCTTGTGACAGGTCAATTAAAGTTAAGGAACTCAAGCTTTATACGACAGATTGGTTGTTTATGAAGTGAATTTATATGTGTACATAATGTAATAATTTGCATAGTTAATTTATTGTTGTTGTGAGCATTACATTTGCTTGTGTAAATTATACCAGTTTGCTGTTCAGATAAAAATGGATATTGATGGATTTGTTTTGACTATGCACAGGTTGGCTTTGACTAGAAATTCATCTGGATGCAATTCCTCGCTGTCTGGTGTCAGATGGCAGAGTACATCTGCACGTCAGGTCTGAGGACCAAAATCAGTGAAAGCAGGCAAAACTGCTCAAACTTCTTTTCACTGCTTGGAAAGAATCAGTAAGAGAGAGGTTTGATTGACCACCTCCACAGCTCGGTGCTCAAGGTTGTCACCAATAGATGTTGGGCAGTTAGTATGGGCATATATTCATTCAAGTTTTATAAATATGTATTTCAGGTAAAAGAGTTTCCTCAGGAAATGTTTAAAGCAGTGTAGGCCAAAACACTGATGTTTACTGCAATTTCCTGGGATGTGGGAAATTGAAATTTAAGTGTGTTTTACAAAGGATAATTTTTAAATTACTGTCTGTTTTTTTTTCTGTAGCCATCATAATCACTATATCACTGGACAAATAGAGGACATCTTGACATTTTGTTTTCATTCTTTTATTCCTGTCATATAGCTATCTAAGTTTATATATTTAATGTTGATATGGGATTATCTCTCTTTCTGTTGAAGAATGAGGCTTCTGTGTTCCTTTTAGGTGTACTTTTCAGTATTTATATTTAGATATCTTAGATAATTCTTTATTTAACTTAGTCCAGGTATTTATGAATTATTTCCTGAGTCTATATGAACTTCTGAGAGACCTATAAATCTCTTGTGAAATAAAGGATAGATTGTGGGGGGTAGTTTTGGAAAAACAAGTAGAAGAGTTGGTAGATTTTTAATTATATTGGTTTACAATTGGCTTAAGCTAAATAAAGTCTGCCTGCTGCTGAAAGGAACTCAACTCTTGCTCTCATTCTTGTATCAGCACTTGCAATCAGGTGAGTCAGATAATTTATCTTTGGTGTTGGTTATTGTTTTCCCCCATGATTAGTTTCCAATCATAGCTAATTTGACTTGCTGTAGGGCCCCATGATGCTAGCATTGGCTGAAGGGAGGCACCAAAAACTGTACCTGAGAAAGCTGAGAATGTTATTTTGGAAAAAATACAACTTTATTTTGGCTGAAACAGATAATGAATTAGTACCCGAGGATGTACACAGGACTTCTCTTTCATGCCCAAGTAACTCTAGCTAAACCCAAAATTCTAATCTGTGTACAAGAAGAGTGTATCCTGTTCACTTGAGACACAATTTAATCTTCCCAAGTCTTTGTTATTCCTTTATTATACAGGTGTAAT
Organism: Leptocoma aspasia; assembly: GCA_013399835.1. Taxonomy (NCBI): domain Eukaryota; kingdom Metazoa; phylum Chordata; class Aves; order Passeriformes; family Nectariniidae; genus Leptocoma; species Leptocoma aspasia. The sequence continues at coordinate 1,225,569 of VXAX01003731.1, read as the reverse complement.
GAAATATACATTGGTCACCACCTTGAGGCTACTCAGAGAATGAAGCAATATAATGTGTGGATCATGCTTGTTAACTGCAGTTTTCATGTTGTGACTACATCACATCACTTTCTGAAACGTAATGGCTTTCAAAAAGCTTCTGCAGGCTATGCAGGGTCTTTGTATTAACCTATAATATACCTATTATGTCTCAGCTCCTCTGTTTTGCTCACTCTCTCATGAATATAATCTTGCAGACTATGCCAGTGGCAACTTCTGAGCTGGTGTTTCTTTTTTAAAGTGGGAGGCAATTGCTGACAGGATGTAGTCTGTTGGATTTCATTCCTTACTGTGACTCATTAAAGCATACTTTACCTTCTGTGAATGCTAGAAAGGCTAACCCTTCCCCCACATGCCCTTTAAAAAAAATTTAAAATATTTGCTAGTGACTATCTGGCAAGTAATGCAAGGTAAACAGCCATTTCTAACTCATCTTGCTGTACATTTTAATTAATGAGATTGTGCCAGACAGATGAGGGTCTGAGATGAAGAAACAACAATTAGATTTGGCTCATACTTTTCTGTAATAAAAAGAAAATTATATTATATATGTTTAAATATAGACCTGTTTGTTTTCCATCTCTTACAATAGCTTTTGCTCTTATTCATACAAATGCAAGTAGACGGTAAGTTCTGTGGAGTGAGGGTGATAGGTAAGAATCTGTCTATATGTGGCAAACTTGCATACATTTCCTAATGCATTTAAATAAATGAATATATCATGCATGCCAACGAAAAGTCTATTGCACTTCAGGCAAATGAAATGCTGTCTTGCAAAGTGACATTTCAAAATGGTACCTTCAAAAGGCTACAATCAATTTTATAGATTATTTAACTTTGCCAAACACAAAAAATAATTACATGAATTTTTTAAAACCTGCAGATTTTAATAAGCTGTCGCTAATCTTCTCCTTACTGTTTTTTTAAAGTTGATCTGTTTAATTGAAATAACCAAATATAAAAATGCTTTCAAAATTAATGAAAAAACATGGTTGTTTTGAACCATATGTGGGATTTACATGGAGCATTACATGGCAGAGGCTTTTCACAGAACTTTCTTTTAAGCTTATTATTATTATATAGCAAACATTTAATCAACTAAAACATAAATAAATGTTCATAAATACAGAGCAAGTATAGAAATAACTGTTCAATGAAAAGTCTATAGGATTTAATCCTGGGACCAGTATAATTTTCTCATTGTACTTGCTAAATATTATAAACATTCCCTAAGCTCAAAAGGAGAGAGTTGTTTAAATGAACCATATGGTATTTCTATAAAATAACAACAAAATAGCACCTAGCAACAAGGTTCATAAATTTTGTTTACGATTAGGGAAGGATTTAGGGAAGCATGGAGAAGTGTGTATAAATACCTGATTGGAGAGTAAAGAAGGTGGAGACAAACTCTTCTCAGTGGCATTCAGCGACAGGACAAGAGGCGATGGGCACAAACTGAAACACAAGAAAGTCCATTTAAATGAAGAAGGTACTTTTTCACTGTAAGATTGGTTGGGCACTGGAACAGGTTGCTCAGGAACATGCCACAGAGTCCTCACCCTTGGAGATATTTAAAACTCAACTTAACATGGTCCTGAGCAAGCTGCTCTAGCTGACCCTATTTTCAGCATGAGGGTATTGAACTACAGAGTCTGCACAGAACTTCTTGAGTTTCTACTATTCTGTGATGCTGTGCCCTTTTTCTCCCTGCCTCTGTAAAGAGAAATTATGAGGCCATCGTTCAAGACAGATGCAGAAGTTTTCACTGAAGGATTTAGGGAGCGATTTTCCGAACCATGAATTGTTTCCACTTTTCACCATTTACCTCACCAATGCACAGTGAAATACATTAAGGAAATATACACAGTTATAGTCACAAACCCATCCACTGATGCCAGCAGCTCTGCAGTGTAACTTTCTCATGTTCATTAAGGTAACACTAATTTAATTGGTTTTGTGTATGACTGAATTTCTTTCTTTCCACTTTAAATATCATTCTTTCAATAGTCTGGTTCTACCACAACTTTAGTAAAGGAAACAAAGGAATATCCAACTGTGCTGCCCATAATGAGCATCATGAAATGTCACAGCATGTTTTAACAGAGAGATATTCTGCTGCAATAACAACAGATATTTTAAAACTATACTTTAATTTAATTTAAGTTTAAATATATATTTTAAAAAAAGAAAGTAACAACAAAAACAACAACAAAATCCCTAAAAATGTCAGGCAGTTTCAGGGAATTTTGAAAAGGCTGCTGGACAAATAAACAGAAGAAAAAGGTTTTTGCGATGTTCACGATCCCCTAAATGCTGAAGGTCAGAAAACTTTATGGTGAAATATCATCACATTTCTGCCTTTTATAGAATTCTCCAGCTGATTTCAGTGGTCATTGTCAGAGATATTATATTGTTCACTATGGACATAACATTGGATGTGCTGCAGTCTTTGTATCTTGCATAACTGATACATCATTTTAAGCCAAATAGCTTATGTCTTGTATTGATAAATAAAGTCTTAAATATTTACTCTTTCTTTACAGTACTCCGTTCAACTATTTTCCAAACACTTAGCTTTCAGTTCCTGGGTCTGATCTTAGTGTTTGCTGGATATAAATTCTTAATATACTAGCTTACTGGCAAAAATAATTAAATTAATTATATGTTTTCTTAAGACCTTTGCCTGCTGTCTTTTGTGATCCTAAAGATTAAAAGGATGGTTGAGTATGTACAGAGGCTCCGAAAGTCCATATAGTTCACCCTTACTGATGGCATAATGAATGTACATAGGTCCCCAGCTGCAAGGGATTCCTCATCTATAAAATGATTTGAAATGGGAGATATATGGACAGGCTGTGAATAAGAAGCTTATCAGTATCATTGATGTTCATATTTGTAAAATACAAGTGCACCTAGAAATTTTCCAAGGGAACAGTGCAGCACAACATAGGAGCCATTCCTGAATAAAACATGGAATTTGCATTATTTTGTAACTCCTAAGAGGAATTAGCACTCCCGATTATGCAGATAAATAAAAGTGTGGAAAAAATTATTTATTCATGATTATGTAACTTACAAAGCAGGAAATGCTAAGGTCAAAAATCTTGAGATTTTCACAAATATAAATCTAGAGTTCTTTAAACACACAAAACTGCTTATTCCTGAATTACTATTATTCTCAGGACAACTTTATTCCATGGCTGAGTTAAATTTCATTTCTTGAAGTCAATCATAAGAATGCAATTATGTATAACTGTAGGGAAAAAAGTTTAAGTGATATAGGATTTTTTTAATTTGAAGATTAGATTTCATATGGTCTATAATTTGTCAAGAGTAAAAAGATGACCGATTACAATCATAGAATTGAAACTGTGATTGTAAATGGAAGAGACAGAAAATAAAGTGTAATTCAGCTCTAAAGTACTATTCCTGAGATGCCAGCATACAACTTCTATCTTCCCCAATAAATTTTCTGTGCACAGAATAAGATAAATTATTATCCCTAATGATTAATTTCTTACTTTAGTCCACAGATTAAAAGACATGGAAGAGGAGATGGGATGGATAAATCATTCTGTCTGGTTAGTAAAAATTTTATGTGTATTTGCATATCTAAATATATGACCCCATCACTGTAAGACTATGTCAAAAGCTTCCATTTTAGCTCACATATGTATCTGTTACCTGAAGCCTGAAAATTCAAGGTGAGTTGTGAGGAAGTCGAGTTTGATTAGACAGACTTTCAATTCAAAGTACATCATATGTCCTTAATTCACCAAATCCACTCAAATAATGCTATAAACAAGGCTGTTTCAAAGATCTGCTAGTCTTCTGCCCTGTCTGTGAATACTATGAAAAAGTATCCCATAAAATTCTCAGAGTAATGCACTGTGGGTGTGGGCTATCTAGTTCTTCTGTTTTTCCAATAGAGTTTATTGATTAACCAAAAATGGCATATTAAAGGGTTAATTAATACTTGAAGTTGTAGCTCTGTTCCCCAAGAAACATATCATACTGATATGAGTAATAAAAGATCCAGGCTTTTGCCACCATTGAAGCCTGAAGAATTGTGCAGACTTGGCATGAGCTAAGTTTAGGTTGTTTAAGCTGTCATAATAATTGCTTAACGATTGGGTAATGACTGAGTGTCTTGGGAGTTTGGTTATGTTCATGAATATGATATATGATAAATGTTTAACAAATCTGTGCAGAGGATCAGTGAAGAAAGAGCAAGTAAGACTGCATTAGCAAATGTACGAAAGTCACACTAAGCAGATCAAAGACAGAGAAGGAAGAAATCTCCCTCCATCAAACCTGCTGTCTCTAAGTGAAGAACATCTGTCATTACCAGCTCTTTGGGACCCCCAGTATCCATCTGGAGTAAGGTGGGTACCATCAGCCTCAGGACTTAGGCAGTGTAAGATTGAATATAGCACCAGAGAAAAAAGGGTAAATAGAGGGAAAAGGTTTTTTGCGTATGACAGTGATAAACTTTGCTGAAAGGGACATTAGTTCATTCATTATATAATTAGCATTAGTTTTACAGTAAATTCATTGATACTCTTGTGAGCCCATCCTCTTTTACCCATAGTATAATTTTCAATGCAATATTATAGGTAGGAAATACAAGCAATATGTCAATGCTGAATGTTGTCATTTGACACACTGGATTACCTGAGGTGAATTCTTTACCTAATAAGATTTTGTTTATGAGCCTATTGGCATTATTTTTCCTGTTGATCCAGAGCTATATTAAAAGTTTATTTATAACTAAACACTCAGTCAGAAACATATTTATCTAGAAGTATAACAATAATAATACCCTAACGCCCCAGACCTCCTCCTTAGAACATAACTCATGTGTAAATATCTTATTAGTCTTTTCTTTGTATATATTTATATATTAATAT